>JAQIXQ010000257.1:0-39777 GCA_034700485.1 Pseudosinella alba | reverse complement strand
GCCTTCTTTGAGGACATGATGCTGGGATAGGTGACGGGTCTTGTGACCGCCACATATCTGTCCAAACTGAAATGATGAAAATAAAAATGATTAATTCATCAATGGGGAAAATATTGTGAAATTAGATGGAATACCCCTGTGGAAATGTTGTGAAATGAATTAGTTTTGTTTTGGAAGATGGATTGCCAGAGAGAAAAATATTGCTTTACCTGATCGCACACAAATTGAGTATTGATGCGGTGCACAGCCAGACATCCATGGCGAGCCACATGGAGCACCAAATCTCCCCAAAGATCCACACCCCAAATATTTCCCATGTTGCGGAAAATGGCAAAACTGCCAGTCCCACTAACAGATCCGCCACCGCCAACGAGACAATAAATAAGTTTGTAACTGTGCGAAGTTTCGCGTTGATGAACACGGCGAGAATGACTAAACAGTTCCCGATGATCACTATCACATTGATGACGGCTAGGAAGAGAAAGGACACGATGACCTTTCCATCCTTCCATTCAAGATCGGGCTCTGGCTCGCAGGTTGTGGAGAGGTTCAGGTCGTCAGCGGACATCATGTCTATGGCCAGTTAGAGAGGAAATGGTGTGAAATGGAACACTTGCGATGAGAATTGAGAGGTGAGAAGACGTCTTTTGAAATGATTGCTTAAGATCCCGGTGGGATGATTGTCATAAAGTTCTCAGTTCTTCATCTTCTAATTTGTCTCCAGATGCTAAGTAGTTGATACTTTCTAGGATACTAAATAAAAAGTTGCTTTGTTGTTGTTTTTATTACTCTGCTCTAACTAGCTATCACTTTCACTTTGCTCATGTCCCAGTTTACCCCATCTTAGACTTTGACATTTTTTCCTATACTTAAAGTTTATAACGACAAACAGTCCTTGGTTAATTGGCGTATTGTGACCATTTCTGTTCTTCAAGTCTCTGCTTTTTACTTAGAATTCAGTAATTTGCTCTTCTCCAAGTGGAGTCGGAGTTGGTAATGAATATCACCATTGTCGGATTTAATAGCACACAGGCGAGTTCAGCCTGAAAAACATGATGGTGTAGGGGTAAAATTTAATTTTCCATTGCAGGATGCAGGGTGATTTCATCGCTAGTGAAAGTACTTGGTTAAATGCAGCATTCCACAGCAAGCATAGTCTTGAACTCTTGAACAAAGTATGCCCCTGATCTATATAAAACCATATTATGTGTTAGAAGATGGGGTAATGAGACAATAGATTCTTATTTCAGCGTTAATTACTTTTTATAAGAAACTGGGGAGTTTACATAAAGAACAAAATATGTTTATCAAATATTGTTAGCCATTATTATGAGCATGCAGTGATAATAATGATCAAATGATAATTAATCGGTCAGGAGCTATTTGAATTATTTGCAGGGAATCCGTTAGCTTCCTTTAATTATCTGCTGAGCTGTTTTGGAGTAATGGGAATAACCTCGTTCTTGGAAAATGCTATTATTTCATAAGCAGTGCATTCCTAATGATGATGACGATGATCTCATAAGGATATTTTACATTCGGTTTCGTACTAAATTACTAATTAATTACCCGTGGATGACCCAAGGTTTCTAAGATCACTTTTATATATTCACCTCTTCTATCAAGAATATGTATAACATGCATTAATTAGTTCTATCATAGTCACCTTCGAAAATGCACATTGCCCATCTGCATGCTTTGTTTGATCAAGTTGTTTCTGGCGAAAAATTCAAGGTTTGCAGTTTGGATGTCAGAAGTTTTTTTGGCAAGTGATTTCCATTTTTCCACTAACAAGAGTAAGAGTGAAATCATATACACTGGTTCCGCTTAGGCAGAAACATCAACCATTGACTAGTGACAGAAACTTCACTTTGGCTTTATTAAAAGCTCAAGCTGTCTCGAGGAATGCGAGAGGCATACCAATACTTCCGGATTGAAAAAAGTACAAAAAAACAGTGGATTTCTCCGTATGAACTTCTCCAAATAAATTTCACTTTTTCTAAATCCAATTCATAAAGTCTAAAAGCCAAGCCAGTATGAAAGCTGCGAACATGACTTAAACGTGATTCAATTCGGGACAGGTAAAAACGACTAATTTCCCATATGCCTAAAGTTAGCATCACCGCATTTCTTAATTCTGGATTTACCTTTTTTGTTTTCATTCTTATTCGTGTTTCCACATAACTGGACATCCAAGCAGTATTTTTTCAAGGCTAATTTCATCTTCTATATTACATTTCTCATCATTAGCCGAAATAAACAATATAATAATAAATTAATGAAGGATTATTGGCTCCTTTAAATGGGATTATTTATGGAAAGGAATTAGGTACACAAGTAACTTTCAAGCTTGTTTTCACACGATCGGCCACGAAAAAAATACTAAAATATAACTTAATGTCTACCATAAATACTTGCACAATTTGGATAATACGTAGCTCAGAATTGAGACTTGACCTACACCGGGATACTCAAACCATAAGAGCTCTAACCCCAGCAGATACTGACGGAAGAATTGACAAGCAGGGATGCTAATTGTACTTCATATTTTATCAAAATGGAAGAATACCTCCATAAGTCATACTATATATACCTATAGTTCATTGGTTCATTCATCTGATTGTCTGCTTTTCTCCCAGAGATTTACACAGAATAATGTCTAAAATGTTGACTTCCTTAAGTTTTCTTTTATTTCCCATCTAATTGTCCATAAAATTCGTTGTAATTTTTATTGTTTTGATTGTTCCTTCTCGAAACACTATTTCGTGCCTTGTGCTCGGAATTAACATCGACGAATAAAATGGAACGGCATTATGTAATATGAGGTACGTTTCCCAAGTATCTGTGAAGTGCCCTATTATCGTTGAGTGTAATTATTTACAGACTGGACATAAAATCTGCCAAAATCGTAATAAACTATTTATGAGTACTGTTATCGTGCAATAAAGGAAACATTGAGGTTGTCCTTAGTATGGGAAGAGTGAGATGAACAATAATTGTTACGGTTATTCCAGAAAGACTAGGAAACATTCCCATTCCGCAGGATCAGTTAATAGCATAATTGGAGGGAAAAGCATACCAGGAGAGGTCTGGTGTGTATTTTGTAAATGATAAAGCCAAGAATTCTGTTTTCAAGATCGACATTCAAAGTGACATAACCACCAATTTTAAAATTACTTTCTTACGTTCAATAATCAGATGGCATCCTTAAGCCAATTCGAATCACATTCCTCATATCTACGTAAATTATATGCTTAATCGTAGTTTTAAGAGAAAAAACAATGATTTCATTTGTATCGAACTTACCTTTACCCATAGGTCTTGATTGTTCGAAAAATACTTCAAGTTGAATGTTAATTATTATTTTAAACTTAAGGTCTCATTAGCCCTTAACCATTTTCCATATTATGCTCAACAGTGATAATCCGGACAATCGAAAAATTTAATGGATTCTCAAATCAAACTGTACGTAAATATATAAATATGGACGGTGAAGCGATTCCATGCTGAAATCCGGAAAAATCCCGCAGCGATAAATAGGCACGGGAGTAGATTGACGCATGAGAAATTAGATTAAGCCGAAATGCAACTCGAGGCCATCATCATCAATGAAAATGGTCATGACACCTGGCACCACCATTTAACTTACACCACCACAACTGTCAAGTGACTACTAAAAAAGCATTCCAGCCCTTCCTTGCTGTTCTTGCACAATTTTCAGGGATTACAGAAGATTGCTTTTTTTGAAATATGAGGCAATAGGGCACGCCAACCATTTCACAATGTGGAGACCACATTTGCCGGAAGCGTACAGTGTACATACATAACTGCTGGAAATGTGGTTTTCCTTAAATCATGGCCTACTTCTTTATTGGCACATGTTGAGAGTTCATGCATCAGAAAGACAATATATCGTAAATCTCCAAAAGGCTCTCTGATTGTAAAATGTATTTCAAATTGCTACTTTTATTTTGCCATATTCATTATTCCTTATGCATTGTGCAATTGTAAACCAACGAAATAATATGTTTTTTTTATCGCACAACACTCGTTCACTTCAGGAAATATGCGCCATGTGCATTCGTTTTGAAAGGAACAGTGTTAAAATCGCAAAATAGAAAACTTTCACTTCTGCCTCAGTCAGAGACTCACGCCTCACTGACCAGAGCCCTTAGACTCTGCTTTCACTTTTACTCTTTCTCCTTCCGAAATCTCTCCATATGGAATGCTATGTAAAGGAGGCTGTCAACGAAGTACGCCAGGAATTTCTTGGAAAGGATGCCTATAATTGCCTACATACCTGCTAAGAAATCGAGAAGACTCCTCCGCACATCAGCACTTGAACACAATACACATGTGGAGGTGGTACAGTGCATGTGGGTTGACGAGAAATTTGCTGGAACTTATATGCAGCTGGAACTTATATTTATATACAATATAAATGTCAAAGTCCTCGAAATTTTAAGTCGACATTTAGAAATAATGAAAATAATACAATGGTGAAAGATGTTATAGTGGTCATTATGCTATATTAAGCATGGGATTGGAAAGATAAACTTCGCTAGACGAATTTTTACCGAAGTATTACTGGTTCATGTCAAGTTCTTGGGAAATTTCATGTTCATACTGGCATTTTCCACATCCGGTAGATAGGTCCGGAAGTAATAAAAACAATTTGCTTTATCTCGTTTTTCGGAAATGAATCTCATGATTATGATATATAAGCCAATCGTAGGGAAAGTTTGTGCTGTTCAGATTTATTTTGTGGTGTGGTATTTAATCCAAAGAAACAGGATATGAATAATACATCTATTCTCGATAAACAGTCATTCGGTCACTCAATGTATTTAATGGAGACTTTTTAATAATCCAAACTTGTTAGGTAAATCAAGCAAATGTAGCCTTGTTAAAAAGGTATTACATATTTCGATTCACCGTAACTCCATCTCCAATATTTTTTCCGTTCCCGGAGTTGAAGTTTGTGTAGGTAAAAAATAGGGTCTTATGACAACTCACCCAAAGATAATTCAACCAATCGTTAACCCAACCTCGGACAATACACTCACAAGTCAAGTGACCGTCACGGGTTTTTGTTCGGTTCAAGTTGTAAAAATCATGGTATATCAATTTTAGCTAACAATGTGCTTGTTCCGTGCCTGAGGAGTGTAATTAAAACAAGTTGAAGGTATGCATGTAATCATTTTTTAAAGGAAGTAAACTATTTCTCGGTATTTTGCATAAATATAAGGAAACTTTTTTTTATATTTGCGGCGGAATTACGAGGGCTGTTTTTTGGGACGTTTCCGGACTTTGACAAGCAATATTTCCAAAAGCAAATGGAGATTATGTATCACCAGCATATCAAAAGATAGAGATTTTTCTCCTCTTTCGAATGATATATGCTGTTAGAGCATTGCTGTATTCAATAAAGGGTGCGGGGTTAAAATGTCCAAACCATGCAATATCACTTTTTTCACCTCTTCGTCTGAGCTTGCAATCCTCCCACCCATGTAATTTTTTAAATTTTGAAAATAAAAAGTAGGCTAAGTAGGTGAAAGCAGAGCTGCGAACAGGGTGGTAAAGCTCGGTAAACCTAAGTCTCTTGATTTTCTTTTTTACAACAAGGGAAATGTGACTCATGCATTATCTTGTAATGTCAAATAAACCATCGTTCCATTTTCGATGCGATGTTTCTCGATATACTTTCGTTTTTAATTTTCCAATTTTTTTAGAATATGCTTGTCCAGGTATTGAGGTGCCTTCGTAGAAAATTACATCCGCCAAAACTTTAAATTTCTCCCAGAACAAGAGCGCAACGAACTTCTTCTTCGATTTGAGTGCATGAAGTGTGACGAAAATGCGTCCCCCACTGAAAAAGGTCATAATTTTGAGAAACCAAAAGTACCCAATCCGATAAAGGAGAATGCGAGCTTTATCAACATTGTTTCAATTTTTTACCCAGATAAACGCCTTGGCTGGCAAGGCAGTTTAAGTTTAAAAAAATATGAAACAAATTTCTCTAAACTTTTGTTAAAAATATCGTCGGTCTTGTTGTGACTCCTCTGAGACTCATTACGGAGTGAACCAATTCTAACAGCATATAGCATTCGAAAGAGGAGAAAATTCTCTATCTTTTGATATGCTGGTGATACATAATCTCCAATTGCTTTTGGAAATATTGCTTGTCAAAGTCCGGAAACGTCCCAAAAAACAACCCTCGTAAGATTAAAAAATGCTGACTGTGGCTAATTTGGACACAGGACATTCTGAGAATATGTATGAGAATTTCTTTAATGTTAGCATTAAGTAATATGAAGTATTTTGCAGATATTAGTACCTCATATAAGTTCAAAAACAGGACATTTTTTTTGCTACAGTTGCAAATTAGAACGAATGTGTGTGACTGGATAAGGAGTCGGTGGGTATTTTTTTACGAATTGAAATTAAATCTTTCTTGTTAGATGGGAAAAAATATACTGGCAATAATAAGCCTAGTATTTAATGGATCAATATCGTCACGTGCATGTATGTGGTACCATCATTAACGGCCAGTATCAACGCCTTAAATTTATTGCATTACGTCTTCAATGAATTTGACCACCTAATAGATCTTAAAAGAATATGGTCCTGTTAACGTTATTTTTATGAAGACTCACTCGTTATTTGTTTTAAAGTAAATTAATATAGGTAGCTTGTATTTCGCTTAATTTATTGAAAATCATATATATTGATAATTTTAATTAGATTATCAAATCCAACTTCTTCTCTATAACTTGCTCACTTCCGCAAACCTAAAATTATTTCCTCCGCCCATTCCCCTCACCCCAAGATTTGTAATCTGGAAGAGTGCTCCAGCACTGGGCCCCAGATCTGGACCTGTCAACCCAGTAATTGCTGATGTCACATACAATACATCCAGATTAGGGCCGCCGAAAGCAAGAGACGTGATGTTTTCCACAGGCATTGGAATAGTTCTTATCTTTTGCCCAGTAGTTGAATCTACTTGGATAACCTGTTTAGCCAATTGCAAAATTACAATTTTGTAATATTATTTCCAATAACAAATTTTAAGCATTATGATAACTACCTGGGTCCCACCAAAACAGGCCACCCATAAATTTCCATCCGCGTCTATATTCATTCCATCAGGGGAACCCCTTTCTCCGGCAGTATTAAAGTTGTAAACTGTTCTCCTATTGCCTAATTAAATCATAACAGGGGCTATAAGATTAATCTCAATTATGCATAGTGTGACATGAACAGGTTGGTTAGACTTACTAATATCTCCTGCCGACTTGTCATAATCGAAAACGTCCACCCTCCTCGTTATCGTATCGATGTAATACATTAAGGATTCATCACTGTTCCATGCCATCCCATTGGAAATCCCCAACCCTGACAGCTTTGTCTCAACTGTGTCCGTCACTCGGAAGAGATGGGCAGCAGCAATACTAATTTCATTCAGTGTCCCAACCCATAACCTTCCCTGGCTGTCACACTTCCCGTCATTTACGCGACCTCGGGGTCGATCAGGTTCCAAAGTGTGCAGGTGGGTTAGGGCGGTGGGCTCGTTGGATATCCCGTCCCATTCCATGAGTTGTAAAGTTTTTCCCACACTGATCATATACTTATTGGGCTCCCCTTCCACGGGGATAACGATGCTGGGTCTGTCCTCGTTTATGCGAACATGTATATGCGAACATAATATGGAGCGTCAACACAAAAGGTGTAAGAAGGGCAATATCATTATTCTACACCCGCTTGTCCTGTAATTAGAGTTTACACTTGATTAGATTAGGTTAATGAACTACTAATGAGTTATAATATATATATATTACTAAAGTAGCCGCATATTTACTCATAATAGTGAGTAATGACTTGAATTTTTCAATAATTTTAATTTTAAACAAGAGAGTATGTTTTACATTTGAGCTTTCATTGGCAGTATTTAAGTTTGTACTTTATCGGTGCACATTAGTTGTCATTCGCGAGCCAAGTTCATGCAAAACAAAAGTAAAGTGACATAAAGAAAGGGATATTTGAAGAAGTTGAAATTGCACGGACAACAATTATTTGCATTTTACATTTGCATACCACCAGGACCTATTATCTTTATTTGCTTAGCATTGGATTGGCACTAAAAAATCAAATAAGAGCATTTAAATTCACCTTTGCCTTTGGAAGATTTTATTGATATTGATAAAATATGGCTCAAGAAAAATTTGTGGATATAGGTACAAAGGTTTAGTAAGTAAAGGTATAATACAATACTACAGGGCATGAGATGGGCAATTCTTAAACTGACTCAAACGAACTCAAAATTCACTATCTCAGACGGGGTCGCTGGGGCGGGGCTCCAGGCGACGTTCACTGGTTACTTCTCCTCCTTCTGGTAGCTGACTCACTTCCGCACGGGGCTGGATTATCAGTTGGTGGTGGCGGAGTGAGTTTAGGAAGGAGATCTCGGCTCACAAGACTGAGGCTGTTCCAATTCACTATTAAACGGGGGTCGGAAAAGTCCCCGGGTAAAAGTTTAAGTCTCAAGGAATTCGGAGTTTCACTGTTTTTGGGATGCCAAGGCCTGGGGCCTGCTTCTCGTGTCCCTTCTCGGATTGGATTTCTTCCTCAGGTCACAGGCTCGCTCAATCGCTGGATTGGTTAACGGCTTCACTGTGCTACTCGAACTCAAAATGTTTTCTCAGAAATATGACTCGATTGGATAAGATCTCTTTTCTCGTTCTCAATTCTCTATCTCTCTCTTTCTCAAATTGCACTTTTCTCTACTCAAGAAATGGTCGTAAAAACACTGGTTTTGACGAGGTAAAGCTTTACTTTCTACGTTTTTATTTAACTGGTAAATATTTAACTTTAAGTTAACAGAGTTTCGATTTCCTACCAAAAAACTAACAGAAAAATGGATCGCTGCAGACAATCCAACTAACTGAAAGGCTAAGGCCTGGAAGTTGAGCTGTTACTCTATCGGCTTCTATGAGCAATGTGTCTGAAAAAGTGGCGAGGTGGGCAGAAAGGCAAGAAAAGAATTTACTCCCCTTCTTCTTGGGTTTTTCACAAAATTACGCGACGAGCGAACAGGCCATAATAGGCCAGCCAATGGGAAAGCCGAACGTGGCAACATTACCAAATAAGGAAATAAAGTAAAGGGAAGAATCTTTGTTCGCCCTCCAACAAACATGCCCCGCTGATGGGGTGATGTATGGCCTTGCATGAGGGAAGCTCGTGTAAGCCATAAGAAATGAAATGAAATGTGAAATACCGGCTCAGGGCATATTTTGGGTTGTTTTAGATTAGGTTTGTTTTAGATTTGGTTTGTTTTAGATCGATTTGCTAAACAACGTTAATATTCGTTATACCCTAATATTCCTATTCCTAATCAAGCCATGCGCGATTAATCTCTAGCCTTCATATGAAGTATAACTTCCACTTGTGACACTCTTGCAACTAAGAACGAGGATAATTTTCCATAGTTCAGATGCATCAAAAATTTGTAATGATGTGTCAAGCAATGAATCTGTCACGTTAAATCCTAGAAATCCTAGATTATCTGTTGTTGTACCTAAAAATATAATGTTATTATGAAAATACCCGAACTCCGAACAACTGTAGATAATTTATAATTATGCACGTTTTATTTTTAATTGGTAGTAATTACTTCTTTTATTTTACCCATATATCGTCAGGAATCCGAATTATTCTAGGTGTGTGTAATTAAGCCAAATTACCTCTCCTCACAATTCACTTTGCGCAAATATTAGTACTCGTTTTTTAACCAAATAGTTAAATATAAGAACAATACATTTAATTGATCTATTCGGAAGCATTCAATTCCCCACTGGGTTTTAAAATATGGAAACCATCAAGGAAATAGGAGAACAATGCTGCTGACCATTCTTGGAACTGGGGGACGGCCAGTAGCGATGTGAGAGATGTGGTCTCAACAAAACTATTTCTTGTCGACATTTACAGTATGCCCACGAAACATCTCCCTACCACCCTGGATACCAAATTTTTAACTACCCATATCTCAGGTTGGGATTTTATTTTTGCTAATTGCAAATTATCCTCGGAAAGAGCTTTTCTTACTCTATCTGTGACAATTTATTTTGAAAATTTAGCTGTTGTGGGCAAAAAGTTATGGACCCCGAAAATGGTTGACAAGGGAGATGTTTCGTGGGCATACAGTACTTTTGGAAAGGTTATTACTACTACTACTCCGATTAGTGGCGAGGAAGCAAGCAGACGTCGGAATCAGGTATAACAATCGGTGATCAAAAAGGAAAGATGTGTGTTAGCGTGTTCTTGCTATTTAAATGAAATGGCATGTATTAGTATATCGGCTGGAAATTTTAGAAAAGCAAACTCCGAAAAATCTAATAATTATTTTGAGTTTAAAATACAAGAAAAAATAAATATTGGACACTAAAGTAATCCAGATATATTCCCCCTCATCTACAACTTTGAGACTTTCCCTCCGGGAATGGATTATACTCACTTTCTTCATTTTCAACCTGGATGAAAGAAGCTACGGATAAATGGGACAAAGGAAATGTTTTGCTAAATATTTGTAGTTTAGAACTTCACATAACGGATAAAGTATGTGGAACATAACTTGAAGTTCTTACAGTCATACTTTGAAGCATGTACCTAGACACCCTACAAATTGGTTACTGGGAAATGAAAGCCGGGTAGAAAGCTGCTGCGCTGGTGGTACAATGGCTTAGTTCATATCAGACGGTGCTGGAGCAAGGTTGTTGCGATCCCTGTGCTAGCTGTGGAGGTTTCCGTTTCATGGCCAGGTAGGAAGAGGGAGTGAGCGAAAATATTTCTTTTATGAAATACATAGCTATTGGGTGGGGTGGGACATTAGACAATACGGCTTCATTATCCAAATTCCAGTCTTTGGATGAAATGCAGCAAAATACAAAAGAAACACGAATGCTGAATGAAGTTACAAATTAGTTTTATAAATCCAACCCACGCATCCTACTTTCTCCCCGAAGAAAGTTATTGTATTCGTGCTTGACTAGAAGTTAGACAACAAAAAATAAGCAAGACGTCCATAAAAAGTGGCTAGTGAATGCAACCATATAAAGTGTGAAATATAATCACTGAAATGTGTTTTCATTTGTCACTCTATTTTTAGAAAGTGCTTGCTTGAGTAACTACAGACTTGAGTTGACAGGTGGGAGGCTCACTCCACAGACTGACATGCCTGCTGAAAGCAAACTATTAGCGTCAGAGTAGACCATAATAAATGGTATTTGCGAAGAAGACGACTTGAGGCTTTTCACAGAAAAAAATATGTAGGGGTTTGGTAGCTACATTTTAAATGGACATAACTTGACAGATCAAGGCTATGATAAATGATAACCGTACTTGATATAAAATACAAATGAGCTGGGCTACTACTCCAACATAATATTTATTGACTGGCAATAAGCTTAAAAGTCCGGAATATTGAGAAAGTTACGTCCGGTGTTGATTGCGACTCATGCTAGTTAAGATGTTTCAGTACACAAAAGTGCTTCTATTTGCGAAATTCATCTAATATTTCGTGGCCGATCCAAACAGATTTCGCTATTTTATTTGCTAATAAAATAACCCTTCAAAATACGACGTTGCGAAAAACCGAGATTGTAAAGTGAGTGAAGGACTGATTAGAATAGTTCACTTGAAGTTCAGCAGTTTGGGATTTGCAGCACAATCACAATCCAGTTGCGTCAACCAACTATAGCATTACAAAATGGATGAATCTTATGGTAATAGAATCCTGGAAAATGCATCTTGCTTTCTTCATGTACAAATATAACTTCAATAAACTGATTTCGTCGTCGAATCATTCTTGATAGGGCACAGTTATTGCAGAATTAGATTTTGAGGCACGAGGAATTTTTTATTCTTGTTTTCTACAATTATCATTTAAACCCAGTTCCACGTCTTACCAGGAAATTGCATTTAGTATGTCTACAGGCACATGTAGGTGGGCTTTTTTTTTAGAAAATGGGACTAACGAAAACAAATTTTGGTTCAGTTTACGGTGTGATATTCATATGTGAAAGATTGAAGTTCATATTAATAATATAACGCTAAAAATTTCATTATCACAATGAAGATTACATCAGGATCCCTTTTGGTATTAGCAATTACTTTCGTGTAAACTATTGACAGGTACATTTGCAAAACAATTTTGCTAAATATGTACAGTTTTTGACTGATGCTAGGATTTACAGTCGAAAAAAAGTTGGGATATTCGTATATACACTTATTTCAGATTCCAACTTTCACTTTATCATTGATTTAATCAATGATACGTATGAACATAATATGTATGATTTTCTTATGCTGGGCAGCCCTGTGCATTTTTATCGGTATTATATTGGATTATAGATGACTTTCTAAAAGCAGACAAAATAGGCAGCGTTAAATTATTATTATTTGTGATGATGATGTTCTAAAGGAACTATACTATTTAAGTGAAAGTAAACATATAATGTATGCGAACATGGAAAGCGGAGTGAAAGCAAACACAAAATTATGTAGCAGATGTTCATAAAAAGGTTTCTTTATTTATTCTTCGCGTTCTTTCAAGGCCTATTTAGTTGATGGCAGGTGAGAGCTGGACCAGAATGATATGGCTAGGGTCGTGGTACTCGTGGTGGAAGCAGTCAATTAGCTTAAAGCATTTTTTCCTTGTGCAATCAAAGACGTCACGCTACTTTTACGCAATAACCTTTGTTGGAGTATGTGCGTCAAGGTACACCTTGTCAAATAAAATTGAAAGGAAAATAGCGCGGACAAGCAGCACACTGTGAAGAAAGAGGCAATATATTTTATTAGAGTATTTAGATTTATCAAGGTTATCAAAACCTAGTAAAGGGAAAATCATAGTAATTAGAAAATTTCTTTATTTGTGTCTTAGTTGTTCATTGTCACATGAATAATTTTAATTATTCTACATTTTGAACACCTATTCATTAGTGGATTTAAGTTACATATTCCATTCACATACATACACACGAATTTAAATCACTTCCTTCAAAAGTTTCATTCCTTGCAGAGTTGCTCAAAACAAAGTTCTTTTTAATTTCATCCCAGGAGTCCTAATTTTTAGAACTCGTATACTGAATAACTAATGATACATTTGTGGACTTTTATATAGTTAGTCCTAATTAGCCGGAAAGGGAGATTTGTGAACTTTTAAGATGAAATTAAAAGAGTTTCTTCCGAAATCTGAATTTGAAAGGTTGCAATGATTATGCCGACAATCTTATAAAACTTCTACAGTGAAACTACTACATCGACAGGTAAGCTATTTTCCGAAGACAATCAATGATTTATACCTGTCTACAGTTGATTAAGTAACATACGCCGAGAAAAATATATGGGCAATTAACCTTTCACAACAGAAAACAAAGATAAAGTGAATCATTTGCAACTGTTTAGTTTTCTAAAACTCATTTACAAAAATTAGACAAGAAAGTGTGGGATCAATAAAAAAGACCGGTTTATGTGAGCTAGTCTTTCGTTTCGTCACTCACAATACATCCCGGAGAATCGATCCAACTACAACTACTGCTTACAATTCATTGTAATATAACAATAATGAGTAACCGCAAGCGCTCATGCAGTTTCTTTTCAAAAGTTAGATTCTGCTGGTTATTATCAATTAATTATTAGTTATTCGTTTAATTACTTCTTAATTACCAATTTGACATATTACAGAAAAACTTATCCAAGCACTTCAATGCATAGCAAATTTGAAAGTATTTTATTACATCGCATTTTACCTTCAAAGATTAATTGTCTTGCAATCTCCAGTGTCAATGTGTCCCTTTGTCGGTTTATGTTTATTTTTCTTGATTCGGGAATTCTATACTCAAAAACCAACTATCTTATCAAAAGGAAATAGAAATTTGTTTCGTATAAGGTTTCACATGTAAAGAATAGAAGGGGGCACATGCAGTTGCTCTTCATGAGGTCAGTTCATCATGTGCCGCCGTCACTGGATGGGATGAGAAGCTAACGTTATCATGTGAAAGTTTGTCGAGTAGAAATCCCATTACTTTTTTAATCCTTCTTCCCAGGATCTAATTAGAGGAAATGAAAAGGAGACTTTGGAAAATAGTAAATTAATTCTGAAGAAAGAGCATCCATTCTATTTCACTAGTACGCGCTCTTAATCTCCCAACAGAACTGATTTGAAACGTCACCCTTGTCCAATTTCCCATTTTGAGATCGTAGCTGTGGTGGAATATAAATGATGTGGTTTTCAGGATGCCCTATACATTAGTATCAGGATCAACAAACCGGCATATTCTTGGGATTGTGAACCTTCAATAGCTGGAATTCAATAATGTGTATTGGATACGTACAGATATATAATTTTAAAACTGACGCAAATGAAACCTAGAATTACTTTCACTTTCACCTAAGAAATTTACAATTATTTTCCATACGATAATATGGTGGAAATTCATTGTACTTTCTGAAGATTAGATTAGACTGCCAATAGTGGAACATAGAGATTTTACAATATACTCAATTAGGTAGTGTGGAAGTTCTTTAAGATCTTGCTTATTACTGCTTCCTCTTGATGGGAATAATGCTTTCATGGTATTGATATCTCACTCGGGTGATGCGAGCAAATTTCATAATCCGACGAAATAATTCTCTAATATTTTCCCACCCTGTTCCTAGCACGGCATTTTATCTTGGAGTTGACGATGTAAGAAGTACAAGTGTCAAAAACTTATTCTGAGTTATACATCTCATTACACCTTCTGAAGTTGTTGCTCGAAATGGACGAGATCGAGCTGACGAGGAAGTGGTTTATAGTTTGCATTGTTAACTAAAAAATATTGCTATTAACATTTGACTTTGGGGAAATGAAGATGAAATGAGAATGCAAATTTGAAGATTGCATTGAGCGCATTGGTGGTCGCGAAGTCTAATATAATACAAGCCAATTTAATTTTAATGAGTTTTCCGTGTGGGTTTCTAATGTAGTCGCTTCCTCAACTATTATGCAAAACTATTCCAACTGGGAACATGGTTTTCTGTAAGAAATACTCCGCTCATCAGACTCATTTAAGCCTTCACCTTAAGAACTACACGTGAGTTTTGAACTACATAAAAGGTTTTCCATTCACATTTAGCAAGCATAAAACCGTCAAATGGGGAAATAAAGAAGATAATTGTATTGCCCGTCATTGAATAAAAAGTCAATTATAGTTCATTTGTCAACAATAAATCATTTGACTACCTGAGACAATTAGGAAATTGAGATTTTCATGAATGGGCATTTATAAATACAATATATTCACCAGAAGTCTGGCCTAGCTGTTGTTAAATTTATCAGCGGTACACAGAAAAGAAAGTGTTCTTTATCTCATTTAAAAAAAGGAAAGTCGAATGTGCTAACATTTCAGTTACCCTGTCATTTTACACCCAGTCTGGGTGGACTATGCTATTGGAAAGAAGGGATTGGATAGTGCATTTTATTATTTGTGCAAATTTAGAAGTGTGGGGTGGAGGTAGATCGAAGTATCTGTTTTCGACTGTGCTATCATATACCCATAAACCTAGATTTCCTAGTCATTTCATGCACAGCCCTGGTTGTAGGCTTGGGCATGATAGACTGTGATGAAAAGGAAGGGGTAGAAAGTTTCTGCTGCGTCGACATCAGAATCCAGTTCATTTCCGACGCTGCTGGTGAAAGGTGGTTTGTAGTTTCGTGGCAGCAATAGTAGTTTCCACTCCCCCAGACGGATATAATTTTTTTATATACCCATTTTACATTTCTTTCATATGCAAACCTACTTAAGCATAGTTGTGCAGTCGCCTCTGGGTAAACCGACCCGTTTCATCGTAATCTGGGGCGTTATGCAGATGAACGGTGTTATTATAACGAGCTTCCAAAGAGCTGCAAGTTGGAAAAATATAAAGAATAGTGAAAACAATGCTTTCTGTGAAATAAAAATTGGAGCATGTTGAACGGAATTGCAAATCCCTCCCAAGCATTAGGCCTTCCCGGAGAAAGTTATTTTGTTGTTGAGTGAAAGCCAGCCAATAAAAATAAACAGTCGGTACATGGAACGCTGGGAGTGCAACCATAAAGTGTGAAATATAATCACTGAAATGTGTTTTCATTTGTCACTCTATTTTTGGCAAAGTTTTGGCTTGAGTGGATGTACTACATCCGTTGCCGACTAGACAGGTGGGAGTTCCACTTCCAAGTCTGAAATGACTGGTCTAAACGGCTGACTTACTGTGAAATAGCGTATAATTTATGGATTTGGTGGAGATTCCATGGAATGTTTTTGCAAACATATTAATCCTGTGAGTGTGTTTGTTGCCTATTGTTTGAATATGCTAGCGGTATAAACCAGCCGGGATGAGGGGAAAGTTTTCAAGAATGACGGCAGAATTTGGGCGTTTTTGAATTGTGCCGTTCATGAATGAGGTCGTCTGCTTGGCGTTATGGTTCTGGTTGCGGATAATGATGAGTAAGCTGAAGCTGTTTCAGTAAATGCATATAATAGTTCATAACAAAAAATAACCTTCAAATTTTATTCCCATGTTGTTTAAATAAAAAAACGTCTCAAATTTGCTTTCCGGCCGATTCGATAAAATTATCAGTCGATTCTCTTGCTTTTGTGTAGTTTGTAGTTCACATTCTATTTCCTGTAATTTGAAGGAATTGCTATATAAATGTCAAAGTCATCGAAATTTTAAGCCGACATGTAAGAAATAATGAAAACAATGAAATGGCGAGAAAATGGTTGATTTAACATTTGTCATTTTATACAATATTTAGCATGGGATGGAAAGAAGGTAAGACTTTGGTAGAAGAACTCCTACTGTATGTCCTACTAACACAGTAATCATGGTCCATGTCACATTCTTGAGAATTTCATGTTTTATACTGTATTTTCCACATCCGGTAGACAAGTCCGGAAGTAATAAAAACAATTTGCTTTATCCCGTTTTCCGGATATGAAACTCATGATTATGATAGATAAGCCAATCGATTGTAAGCAAAGTTTATGTTTTTCAGATTTGAGCTGTAGTGAATTATTTAATCCAATGAAACGAGAATACATCTATCTTCGATAAACAGTCCTCCGGTCACTCAATGAATTTAATGGGGACTTTTTAATAATCCAAACTTGTTTGATAAAAGTAACCTTGTTAAAAAGGTATTACATATTTCGATCCACTGTAACTCCATCTCTAATATTTTTTCCGTTCCCGAAGTGGAAGTTTTGTGAAGATAAGAGAAACATTTTGGGTCAATGTTAAGTTGCACAAACATGGTATATCAATTTTAGCTAACAATATGCTATAGTGTAATTAAAACAAGTTGAACGCATGTAATCTTTTTTTAAGGCTACGTTCAACGCTTGGGCATGCAAATGAGTATGTACCTCATTTAATTGCATGCCCCGCCTCCTTCGGCAGCAGTAGCTCAATACCCTCCTGTATTACTAGCTGTTCTTATAAATGTAAAGAAACCACTTGAAAGTACCTAACATAAAGTAAGTGCTAATTTAACTAATTAAAAGTATATTTATCGACCCAAACTGACCGCGGGTACACAGAACATCCAATTCTTAATTGAATTACACCATTTTTGTAAAAATTATAATTATGTTAATATGTCAAAATATCGACTGAAAAAACGCATGTTTTAGTCAGTTTTAACATTGCTCTAAATAGGACATTGACTTTGCGTCGATATTTTTACTGGAAAACGCCTCCGTACACTTTCAAACTTTATATTAGCACTATCTTCATTCGATTCTTGATGTACCGGCGGTCCAAACTTTTTAAAATCACTCACTGGATCCGAACTATTCACCAATTAAAAAATCAGTTTTGTCCTCAACAAGAATTCTTAACATGAACAGGAATGGAGGATGGTGTGTGTCGTCTGCTTTGGTGAATGTGTAGCACGTTACGTTTCAAAGTACCGTCTTAAGGATTAAGGAAGTAAACTATTTCTGGGTATTTACATAAATACAAAGATAATATCCAGGGAGGGGGATGACATGACGTTATGAGGATATGAAGAGAAGGAGGGAAGGGTTTCTAATTTTGGCACAGGGCATTCTGAGAATATGCATGAGCGTTTCTTTAATGTAAGCAGCAAGTAATATGAAGTAGTTTTGTGAATATTAGTACCTCATAGAAATTCAAAAATACAACATTTTTTGCTATTGCAAATTAAAAGGAATGTGCGTGACTGGATAAGGAGTCAGTTGGAGTATTTTTTATAATTAAAATAAAATCTTTATTGTTAGGTGGAAAAGAAAACATACCTGCAATATAGGCCGATATTTAAATGATAAATTGTGTGTGTGTGTGCCACAAATTATATGTGTCTAAGAGTTCAACGAGTAATGTTACCGATTGGCAACTTACCTATTCCTATACTATAGCTTTATTATTAGCAAAAAAATTACTCCACGACGCGGAGCTTCCATTCAGTTACATGAGTAGCATGTTGTCAAACCATGTGTGTGGTTTAAGCAAACCGTACACATTACGACGCGAAATGAGATATTCAGGAAGCATATATTTTTATAAACATTTTATAGGTACGAAAACTCATAAATAGAGGAAAGAGAAAGTAAAGATTATTTAGAAAAACTGGATGATATATATTGCCGAACATTCCATAAAAAATCATCATATTTTATAATGATACTATCTGGGTTGATTTTATTGCCGAACTGTGTAAAGAAACGTCGTATTTGTTAGGTAACTAGTGAATTAGGTTGAGTCGCCAGAGTTGAGTGAGGTCATTAAGGAAGACCAGTTGTTGTAATGCATGGGCACACCGAAATAAGATATTCCTGGCTACCCTCTTCCGATCTCCATACTGAGGATTAAAAATCTAGTCGTTATCACTTTATCACATTTTTACCTGCTTCTTTCACCTGCAAACTAATTTTCTTCTCATTTCTGGTATGTATCTTTATGGTATATTGTCCCCATACGGGATTGCAAAGGTCTGCACTGTATCAGTTGTTGCCATAAATCCTAAATCCCATTCACGAGTCACTCACTGCACAAATCTCAACCCAACTAATTAAGCAACGATAAACGCATATCTAGGAGTAAATTTTGTTTTCACCTTCATTAAATTTCGAGACGAACTGCCGCTGAATCTGATATCAATACAATTTGCTGAAAATTCTCATAAAAAGAACTAGCAATACCATTTTGATTTAATGCAAGATCTGGTTTAAAAAACGGGATGGGGGATTTAACGGCATTGCAATTATTTCAATGGTACAACAGTACTCATTCCATTTCAGGGTGAAAGCTTCCACTTGATGGTAGCAATAATAGTTTAACCAGATTACATTACAATAATAATATGTTTTCCGAATTTCGGAAGTTTTATGATTTGAGGCATTCCGACACACCCTGCCACCATGTTCAACTGGCAGACTTACTTCTGACATGCTTTCACCTGAGTTATAGGGCATATGAACGCACATACAGCAGATCGGCGCTGGAAATAATAAAAGTTCGTATCTTGAATTTATGGCTATGCCACCATTTAATCATGTTATATGTGGTTTCAGCTTACTCATATATTTCTGCCGTGTAAGCAAGTTAGTTTTCAGGATATTGATGGCCCAGTTGATGTGAGTAAAGCTCATCATGATCATGCCAGGGAATGGATCTCCGGTGTAAGCTCATCTTAAACCTGGCACTACATTTTTCTTCCTTAAATTGTGAAAGCGTGAGCCGGAGATTTTTATTCCAGTTTGCATTTTATTACTTCTCCAAAAGCAGTAGCATGATAAAGATAACACGAATAAGTTGAGAATATGGTGCTTCTTCTGGCAATCTTTCTACATGATTTGCCAAAAAAAATAATACCTGACTTTTCGAGATGAAGATAAATGAAAATAAATTTAAGGAAAGCCAGGCAGCTTGGCCGAAAGCTGGTTATGAAGCTTCCCCAAGTCGGGTCGTTTAATTTTGATACCATTCCTCGAAGGTTATCATACAGGTTTCTGCTGTGTTTTCACTTTGTTTGATGATGCACTTTATTTTTTATGAATTTGAATAATCACTGTTGTGAATTATGATGAAAGCAAATTGTATGATTAGTTCCCCCTTGCAAGCAAATATTTTCCTCATACTTACCTATATTTAAAAATTTGCATTTTCTGAACTGGATTAATTTGAATGTGGTCTTTTTATTGATGTACAGTGGAAATATCCGGTAAATATTTGTTTTTGAAGCATCCTATAGTCAGCATATAGCAAAGATATTACACTATGTTATTCTTGATTCAATTATAATTAATTTGATGATCCCGTTGGTTGCTTGCTTTTGTCAAAATAAAATGCAAGGGCCTTAGAAAATAATCCCAGTAATATTGAAATCTATAAGACAAGACATAAATAATTATATTCTGGGATAAGTAAAATATAATTGTTGTCTGAACTTTTGTTCTATAATCGAATGTAACAAATGAAGTTGTATTGGGGTTCTCTCGTCTCTCTCCGTTTTCCAAATTGGATATTGCACTATATGTCCATGTCCCTCCTCGTTACCCAAGATCATTAGGGACCACGTCGGAAACAGAAAATCCGACAACTTTTGCCCCTGATGATGTCCTCATCATTTCATCTATCTGGAATTGTTTAGCTAGATAGAGCAGAGGGAAAATAAGATGAAAAGGGACAGGATTAGGATAGGACACAGACTTTATTATTTCGGCTCGGATCTGTGTCTTCTTCCATGTTCATCACTTCATCATTATTATCAAATAAAGAACAAGACTATGGATGTGCTTTGCTCAGATTTGTTAGCAATGTCAGAATATGTCTCCTGACCAAAGGTTAACATATTGCATTTAAGAAATGAAAAAGTGAAATCCCAAACGGTAAAACATGCACAATAAAAAAGAACTAGGAAATACTATGAATGCACACTAGAAGCATCACATTCAAGCATTTGTTGGAGATCATGCTGCTTCCATTCGAGTATTATTGGAGTACACAAGGCACAAAATTGAATGAAAGCTAGTCTAATGGCTTGATATTTTTGCTCGATTTGGTTATCCTTAAAAGAAATTACGACTTTCGCTCTAGTAAAGTTAAGTACTACTTGATGAAATGGAAGCTCACTCACTCATGTTACATTTTGCATTCCTTCGGTGATCGTCAGACTTGGGACTAAGTACGTAAGTAAATATTTTATTCGCAAATATCAAAAGAAGGACTCTTGTATGATAACTTACTTCAAAATTTATTTGCTGGCAATTCCTTTCCCAATTCATCCCAAATAGGCCTTTTTATTGAATGAAAACATGTGAAAATTGATGCTCCAAAATTGCTTTCACAACTGATCAAATTGACTTTCACTTTATAATACTTCCTCCTTGATGATATGAGACACGAAAAGCAATCATCAATCAAGTTGTCCCGTATTGCCGACATGTATAGGTTGTAGTATATGCCTAATGCCAATCCCAGTCCCTCCGGGACGATCCCAATTTGATTGGAATCATATCATGAGCACAATATCTATTTTGACTTTGAGACAGTCAATTTGCGAATATGATATTCTTCGTATTACGTCGTTTTTGACGATAAGTTTTGCATAAGAACAGTTGAATTCTGCATGGGAAGGATAAACATATTTGTTAGTGAGCAAAAAAAAATAATATTATAAAGTGAGGCATAAAGTTGCATTACTTTACTGGCATCCGTCAATTTCCCTTCATAAAATTTGCTATTTCTAAATTTAAGATCACTTCTTTTGGCTGTTGTGTGAATATATTAACAACAATATCCTGCTTATTTTTAGTAAACTAATGAAGGGATGGAAGAGGCGTGATTCAATTTAGCTCCAGTTATTTATCTCCAGTCGATGTGTTCATATCGACTACTGGAATATGAATAGCACAAAACGATACATTTGCATATAAGATGATCTGGCTTCAAATGAAAGAAGCTGATAATTGAAACAAGAGCTTCTCATTCCCACACTTTCGTACAGTTATTATATGCTTGCGAATCCCATCCCATTCCGTTATATTTTCCCCAATTTGACAAAATCAACACCCACGTAGCCACGTACCATACGTAGATTTTAGAGATCAATAAGTCCACTTGGAGAATGACTATTATCAACATATTATGTCGACATTTCGTGGATCAAAATTATCATAAACGTCAGAGGAAGCATCCGCTAGCTTTCCATTTTGGAAATCATTCCCACTTCGGATTTGCAATTCAAAATATTAAATTGAGGAAAGGGGAAATAAATGATGAAAGCACTCCTTTTATTTTGCATTTTCCGTACACTAGCTTCATTCACACTTTAGCAATAACCCTACACATTTTCCATTCAATGATCATTCGAGTAATAGTATCTGGAGAACACTTCGCTTTCCCTCAATTGCCTTCCGTCTTTTTAACTTCTCCAGTCCCCATCCTATCTATTCGTGTGAGGTGAAGATATGGAGTGGAGGTGAATTAAGTGAAAGTTGCTTTCCTAGTATCGTTCCCCGCCCTTACTCAGCAATCGCTTCGTTTATCAGATCAGAGCATGCCACGAATGAAATGAGCACAAGCTAGTGGATATTCGCTGGCTATGGAGAAAAAAATAATCTCTATCTCTAACCATCTCCATCCCTAGCGGAGTCTCTAATGATCCCAAGACACAAGGAAGAAGAAAATTCTGAATGGATACTTTTCCTCGCGGATTAGGATAGGTACATGTTCGTTTCTATAACTTATATGGTTAAAAAAAGGGATCGGATGGTATGATTTAGAACATATACCTATTCACACCTGCAACATAAGTATGTGTTGAGCTCATCGTCAGTCTACAACATAGAAAATATATGATTGATTATTTTTGGGTGTTGGAAATACGCTTGTCTAGTTGAAAGTGTTACATGGATAGATGAAAGTTATATTGGTAGTAACAAGGCAGGTAAGACTTTTATTTCATGGATGATAATAATAATGTGAATACAGGGTCACATTTCCACAAATTATCTAATCTAGCTCCAAAAAATGGACTGGGCCAAAAAGTAAAAACAATTTTACGATGTTTTAATTGTCTTCCAAATTTTTCCTTGTGAAAGGTGTAACTTAACAAGTGGTCATGTGGAATATTTTCTAGAATCCAATATGGCGATTATAGGTTCCGGACATCATTTTATAGCATTTTTTAGCATTTTTTAGCATCTTACTCGGTATAGAGCATGAGCAATCTGCGGTGATAATGACTCTTGAAAGCTCATTGAAGGGCGTCCTAATTTGCACTAAATTGTTTTGAATGTTTTAATATAATTACATAAAGGCTTTAAAAAAATGCATCCATTAGCATTGCAATATTGACTAATAGAATAGACTGGCAAATGTTGGTACAAATTGTGGCAATTGAGTGTAAGTTAGATATTACATAGTGTATACTGTAGTTAATTTCGGAGTAAAATATATCTTGGTTTATTTGTACAAAGCCGACTAACTTTTCGTTTAGTCCACTATCAGGTTGTTTAAACTGTAACATCAGCCTGAAAGCTAGATTTGCTTACGGGAAGCAGGTTGAAATGGGCCCATCATCGATTTTATGAAACTTTATTATATGAACAGCCAACTCTACTCTACTCCTTCTGCTTGAACAATGCAATTGAAGAAGGTTGAGAATTTAGAAGGTGCGTTGTACTATTGGCGTAAATTTGTGGCGAAGTTACTTTCTCCGAATCCACAACAATAAGCTATAACTTTCTGGTCCCTTTTCACTCACCACGCACATAAGAAATTGGATACCGGAACATGGGAGCCGGATAGAAAGTTGCCACTACCGTGGCACATGGATTATGTTTATCCTGGACGCTGCAAGTGAAACATACAGGGTAGATCAGCAACAGATCAGATATCAGATTCTACGATATCAGCACCGTCCTATATTTCAACCTTATGCTTTTTTACTCTGGACCTTTTATATCTTACCAATTATAATAGAATAGACCATGTACATGCGGTGGAGTGTATTGCTAATGAGAGAAAGCAAATAAATCGAAGTGTTGAAATTGCTTAGAAGTGAGAGAAAGTGTTGCCTCTAAATACACTATGAACTTCAACATTTATTAGACAATTAATGTGACTATTATATTTGTAATTTTGGAGTTTCCTGTTAATGTCATACGATGCACAAAATAAAATGAATTGCTCCGTAAGCTTTCCAGGATCCATTTATTGTATTTGAGTGAAAGCTGGCTAGCATAATAAGTCCATCCATAATAAATTGATGCAGCCATAGTGCATATTATACTTTAATCAATTAGGCGTTTTCATTTGTTACTCATCATTTCGTTAGAAGAGGAGAAAATTCGCCAACTCGGATTCCATCTTTGGTAAATGGGTTCATTCTAATTGAGAACAAAAAATAAACATGGTGAATATGTTATTCAATTTGTCCCATTTTCATTCCATATACCGGACGATAATGCATATTATCAGGCGATGATGGTGACATAAGTGACATTCCACATATATTTAGCAAAATCATGCTAAATATATCAGAGGTAGTATCAGCTCGCCTTGAAAGCTGGAATGAATTCCACTTTTGATCTACAATTCAAAATATATAATTTCAAATTGAGGAGAATGGAAGTAAATGATGAAAGCACTCATTCTATTTGGCATCCTTGTTGAAACCCTTTTGCTTCCTCTCACTCAACCTTGCATTTTGCATCCAACGATCATTCGAATGATAATATTTGGAGAACACTTCTATTTCACTCGATTGCCTTTCGCTCTATTACGTTGCTTTCACATCAGTCATGCGTGCACATCTCGACTCAATCCCATTCAAAGGCGATGATGTGAAGGTGACGCAAGTGAAAGTTGCTTTCTTTGTAGCTTTCCTGGAGAACCCAGCACTAGATTCATTTATCCACCATTTATCGGATCCGAAACTGTCACGAATGAAATGAACATAAGTCAAAATGGATATTCTCGGACATTATGACATATTTACCATTTCTACATCTGTCTATATCTCTGATGATCTGAAGAAACGAAATAAATTTCGGATGACGTTGAGCATGCCAAGTTTGAGTGGGTTGCTAATTGAATAATATTCTTTTCTGCTACTATGAATGTATTATTAAATTAGTTTACTGACTAAATGAAAGACATTGGAAGTAAAAATATAGCTCTAGACCGATTTCAAGATTCAAACTTCTAGAATGATATGAGTCATTAAATCGAGCTTACATGTAATAGGGACAGGTATTCAACAAAAAGCTACTCCAACCTTGCTGATTGCTGAGTAAGACGCCGATATAAAACTATTCTTAAATTGCACCCGAATTGTAGAATACCTAGATCAAATTTTGTTGAATCATTTCAATTCCTAAATATTTTACAAATAGTATACATGCAACAACTAACAAGAGCCAGTAAGTTATCACTAAATGCACCTTATGTGTTTTCCCCTTCCTACCAAAAATATTTGCTTGTAAAAAAAGCTGAAAGAGATGATTCCGGCTAGTACTTGTCGTACAAGTACATGTAGAATTTCCCAATTCCAGACTTCAAAATACTCGTGTAGAATATTTTATTTCATCCATGTTCTTCCTCTCCTCTCAAGATGCCAGGCATTCCGAAAGTGAACTTACAAAGGATAAAGAGGATCACAAAATTGACTTTCCCCGTGCGTCTGCAGGTGAAATATAGCTTCTTCAATTTACATAAAGAAAGTACAAAATTTTGGAATTGTGGGATCAATAGTCCTTCCTTGGAATATATTTGGAGACTTCCTCCACCTCCTTTCTGAAGGAGCAGGATGTGCTGTAAAGTGGATTCTTGTCATGTTAGATAGTTCACTCATTTCCGGTGGAATGGGCTTCATTCTCAATTTTGGAGAATACAATAAATCCCCCCATCATAGTCTCACTGGTATGGTGGTATATATCAAAGGGAGAATTAGGATGAAAATGAAAGTTCAAAATATAAATTATATTATGCAAAATATTTTCTTCAAATATGATGTATGTATTTACATAGGCGGTGGAAATTGAAAGGGGATCGCAGGGCTTTAAATGTGTGGCCGAGTTGGTGACATCTTGACATAATAGCTTTGGGATGGGAATGGTATGGTTGGTTGGTGAACTTTTGGAAAAAGTGTTGTGTGGGGGATGATAGCAAAATGAACGGAAGGTTGGCTGAAATTCTATATGGAAGGATTCCATATATCTATTGCATCCGTATTGTCATGTTCATCAGACTTTATGATTCGATGTGACCGCTGGAGCCTTTGAAATTAAAAGCAATGGAAGTCCAAAGGGTAGTTCATCGGCAGTACCCCGGTCCAATCGATGGAATGCAAAATTATGTCATTCTCTTATGTAAACATGGCATAGTTAGATCAGTGTCCTTTGGAAATAGATGATATTGCTTTCCCCCCGAAAATAGAAATTAAGCCATGGAAGGAAGAGTTTTGCCTTGAATAGGGAAGGAAAGTGAATATGAAATATGTCAAGAATGTTGTTTATCAAAACGCGTTTACTTAATCTGCAACTTCCAAACATTTTTCACTTCTCCAACATCCACAACTTATCATCGTCGTATGTTGCAAGTCAACGGACTATAAAACTTCGTATGTTTCCGGTTTAGCCCTGTTTGCCAAGGATCTAGTATAGAATGGTTCAATGGTCAAAGCAAAATATATTCTGGTGTTCGATGTGATTCCCTTTTTAGATGAAGTTGAATACTGAATACAGTCGAGTACTGATTTTTATTCAATGAGTAAGTCTTTGTCCTCTTTGTTACCCTCTATACTGTAGATACTTGGGCTGGATTATGCTCAACAAGTCCATTTACCTTTATATTTTTGATGCCCTCGTACATATTACCTTTTATAGTTATTGAAATCAATCTCTAATGCATTCAATTCTTGGACCAAGGTGATACAAAATTGTAGCTTGTATTTTCTCTAGAAGTGAGAATATGTCTAGGTAAGAAGGCGATGTTAAAGTAAATCTTCAAATCTGAAACATTCCCTCTTGAAGATTTGTCAAAATACGGAGTTCTTGTCCAATAATTACATTTTGTACTCAATGTATAACAACTTTCCTCGCCTAGCTTTTAGTTTTAATCCATTTCAAAATTACTTACTGCAAAGTTGCTCCACATTCGCCATTTTTTTACTATTGCTGACATGGTACATCATAATCAATCAACAATCAAATCAACTTGTTGTGTTGCTCCACATTGTGTAGTAATAGAATTTCCTCGTCTGGGAAGCGATTCGACTTTTTAAGAAATTGGAAATATCTTACTCACAAGTCGTCAGGTTCTATTTTTATAGCATGCTAGCGCTTAGATTGAAACACAAAGTGATAGATTTGATTTTTATTACATTAACTAGTTTCTTCAAAATTGGAAAGCTAGAAACTAGTATATATTTTTTTATGCTTAGTAAAATTCCCTTAAAATTAAGTTGAGGAATAAAGTTGACTATTTCCTAGTCACATCCGTCACTTTCACTTCATTTCATTTCATAATTTCATTCAAAACTTATCCGGATCGACTTAGAAATAGATAATGAAGAGCAACGTGGGAGTGAAAGGAAAAGGCATTCATTTCATTTTTTATGTTTGCTTTTTACAATCCTTTTGCTTTCCTTACATAATATATCTTCCATCCACTCCACTCAATAATAATACTTGAAGCATAGATAGTTCTCCATAATTTGATTTACTTCCACCCTTTCAACTTGCTTTTACGTCATTCCTACTTGCACGCTCCAGTCATTTTCCCAGACGAAGGCTGCAAGTGGGGAGTGGGTGATGTTCCGTTATATTTGCACGTATCTATGTATGTCCTCTCGAACATTCCGGGTTCCTAAAAGTTCAGGCTGCTGAAATGAAGAAAATTTCCTAGTCTTGAGTTGGCATACTGGAGAATATCGAGTGAGTTGGGAATCTAATTTATGAAATTGATTTAATGTTTCAAAGAAAAACAAAATATACATACGTCGAAGAATTAAACGATTTTTGGAATAGAACTATTATTATCAGTGATATTCAGTAGTACTTATGACCAATGAAGATTCATTTTATTTTTTTTAAATTATATAACGAATGATTAGATATGAATCTTAAAATCAAAACTTTGTATTTAGAATTAGGTTGGATTGGTACTTATTGTTGGCAGTTTTATTGTTTCCGGGCGGGGAGCTACACTTTCGAGTCATTTACGAGCCATTTCACTAAACTTTTGCTAAACTATGGAGTTCTATCTTAGTAGATTCTTCCAAAGGTTACGTAGTAAAAGGTGGAGCAAAAATATTTTAACTAAACCGTCTTCAAGCAAAAAGTATTATTTACAAGAACTACTGATCAAGTTAGTTTTTTATTGCATGGCAAACACCTGGATAACCATAATTCATATAAATGAATTTTTAATTCTCAGGAAGAATCTTTTATTATTTCCATTCAAGCTCCCTCTTGCCGACAGCTAATTTCGAATGTAAAGCCAGGAGGATGTGTGATCGTAAAATTGAGATTCCGTCTGTGTCTGCTAGTGACATATTGCTGGTTCAATTTGCATGATTTTTTTTTATAAAGTACGGGCTCCGTATCCGTAATCCTCTTTGGAACATCTTTACGACCTGGAAACGGATGTTCACCACCAAAGTGGATTTTTGCCATGCTCAGTATTTCGCTCAGTTCCAGTGGAATGGGCTTCTTTCACAGATTTGGGTCACACCAGCAGACCCTCTTAATAGTCTCATTGAAATATACCAAAAGGGGAAAGAAAAATGAAAGTACCTAGGTTCAGAAGGAAGGAAAGTTCAAAAAGCAAATTATATTATGCAAAATATGTTCTTCACATATGCCTTGTGTGGAAGAAGATAAAAAAAGAATAATGGTGGGAGTGTGACTCTGTAGTTCTGTAGCGTGGGATCTAGCTATAATATAATAACTGTGCAGATGGAATATATATTAGGTGAATTGATAGACAGTGCTGAAGTTATGTTATACCTATGCAATATTTCCTGATTCTTGTCTGCCCACCACATATCATTCCTAGACAGCTTCGAGAAATCTTCTCCGCGTTCCCTCAATTTTATTGTGCCATGTTTACCACACTTCATCATACTTTCACTTGGGGCATCTCTTCCCCGTATCATATGAACAGGAAATACGGATGTCATGTCAGTTACAGTAATCTATAGTTGGGTTAAAACATCGTGTAAAAGCTGATCCTCTTGTATAAAATTGAATAAGCAGACATGGATTGAACCTGTGGATATGAATGAATATGAACATGAATATGAAAGCTGTCAAGAATTTTGTCAACCAAAACATTCCTAATCTACAACTTCCAAAACATTTTACACTTCAATGACGCCCACTACCTACACAATCTATCTACCTACATCCGATCTTTACAGATGTTATGAAAGTGAAAGCTGGAATGTTTTTGACTTACAATATTTATTGTGTTAACACTTCAAGACCTTCGGATAATCGTTAATATTAAAGGAATTATGAAAATGTATGGTCGAGGAAAGTATTTTGGAGCATAGCGATAGCGCCATTATTTTTAAAGGACGCATTGGGAGATTTTTTTAAACAATAGATTTCTCATTTGCCTTCAAACGTGATAACTCTGTAAATGGTAACTGTATTGTGAAGCTGATGAAAGTGATCGATCACTGAAAAGATTTCATTTCCAGGTTTTTTACGATTTGCAAAATAATTTACATAATTTTTGGCGCACGATGTCGGTGATCATGTTTGCATCTTTTGTAGTACTTTCCAATGCCTAAATTATTTATACATATACAAATGACAGGGCAATGAGAGATTGTAAAATAAACAGGTTAATTGTCGTTATCAAGGCCCACGCTAACATATAGTTTCATTTATCTTTAAATTTGAATTATGAACTAACAAGGAAGGTCCCTCAATCGATACCCCCCAAATAAAATTAAATTAGTGGATTTATACTAATTCGACCATGCTGACAACGATGGCAATATTCATTTTCCCGCATGGGCTCATCTGATACCGCAAATAACCACTAATTTAAGCAGTTTTGACCGAGATACCTATATGGAGCCGAACAAACCCGATTTTTTCACAATATATCTATTGTAGAATGCTAAAAAATTGTTTTTATAGACAAAGTGCATCAAATTAGACATTTTGGTATGATTATTTGAGATTATCTCCATTTGTGCAGTTCCAAAGCGGTAAAATAGTAGCCCACGCGGGAAAATGAATATTACCATCGCTTTCAGCATGGTCGAATTAGTATAAATCCACTAATTTAATCGCATTTGGGGCGTATCGATTGGGGGACCTTCCTTGTAAGTATGCTAAAATTTTAAAATTTATTATTATATTTTTAAAAAATTTAAAATTTCAGATTGCACCAGATCGGGTCATCGCCACATCGACTTTCAACCTGATAAAATTATGAAATTCCTATTCGAAGCCCAACTGTAAAATTAATTTAATAACTTCTCTGTACGTTAAAATGGAGGCGTTTCCTCCTTGTCAACTCCATCTTCACATGGTGAAGGACAAACTGCTGGATTGTAAATGGAAAGTTAAGACATGAAGGAACAAAAAAATCTAAATCTAAACCTAAATCTTTAGTTGTCATTTTGACAATCATTCTCGCCCTCACTTTCCATCTCAACATTCCACAAATCACAAAGCATATACATAGCTTCACTTTCACTTTTGCAATCATGAAGATGGTCAGTTCTATGGATATGATGTCCGTAGACGATCTCAACCTCTCCACAACCTGCGAGCCTGAAACTGAGCTAGAATGGAGGGATGCGAAGGTCATCCTCTCCTTCCTCATTCTGGCAATCATCAACGTGATTGTCATCATCGGGAACTGTTTGGTCGTTCTCGCCGTGTTCATTAACAGTAAGCTTAGGACCGTCACCAATTTATTTATTGTGTCCTTGGCCGTGGCGGACCTGATGGTGGGGCTGGCCGTATTGCCCTTCTCCGCAACATGGGAAATATTTGGGGTGTGGATCTTCGGGGAGATTTGGTGCTCCATGTGGCTCGCCATGGATGTTTGGCTGTGTACCGCATCAATACTCAATTTGTGTGCAATCAGGTAAAAAACGATATTTTTTCTCTGGCAATCCATCTTCCAAAAATAAGTCATTTCACAACATTTCCCCTGGAGTATTCCATCTAATTTCGCAATATTTTTCCCATCGATCATGAGCCATTTTTTATTTCCTTCATTTCAGTTTGGACAGATACGTGGCGGTCACAAGACCCGTCACCTATCCCAGCATCATGTCCTCAAAGAGGGCCAAACTACTGATTGCGGCTGTTTGGATCCTCTCATTCCTCATTTGCTTTCCTCCCCTCGTGGGATGGAATGACAGGAAACGGAAGCTTTTTAAACAATTGATCCAGCAGCCCAATGCAACAAGCAGTCCGAACCTCATCGAATCGACGACGCTCGGTGTTATAGACTTCTCTTTGGAACCCCCACCCCAGAGCATTTTCCAACCGTCTACCCAGCAACATCAGTCAAGTCATGTATTTAGTGGAGGGGAGGAGGGGAACCTGTATAGGATCCAGGAGTGTAGCCCCACGTGTGAGCTAACAAACGACAAGGTATATAATTTAGCATAGCCAAGCCAAGGTTCACATAATGTTTTGGTAACTATCTTGAACTGAGATTTCATCAAATTTATCTTTGTGATTCATTAGGGCTACGTGGTTTACTCCGCTGTGGGCTCCTTCTTTCTCCCAATGTTTGTCATGATGTTTTTCTATTGGAGGATCTACCGTGCAGCGGTGGAAACTACCAGGGCCATTAATCAGGGTAATCTATCTTTCCGTTGTCTTTAATACAAGCAAGTGCTATAGAACCCAATTCAAGAAATGGATTTGCTTTCCCATCTCTAATATAATTTATTTCAATGGATAGGTTTCCGCACGACAAAAGGGTCAAAGCTGTTAGGATCTCGGTTCGAGGAGCAACGACTAACCTTGAGAATACACCGGGGTCAATCAGTCCATAGCCCTCATGGTCGACTTCGGAATAGTACTCAGGGTCAGGGTAAACCGATCTCACCCAGTGGAAGACCATATCGCTCCCCTTCCGTTCGCATCACGAGGAGTAGATCTCTGGAACGAATTACGGTTCACCTTACCCCGCCCGCACAACATGGTAAAAGCTAAAATGGTTTACCAGATTATTTATTTAAATTTGCTTGACAGTGTTAGCCTAAGGTTCATTAAACATTCCTAATTACATTTGGTCAATTTTATTTTCCAAATAGCAAAAAGGTCTTCCTCCTACAAGTCGCGAAATTTCTATAGCGCAAAATATTCACCAACTGGCTCCCACCACGACTCCTCCACCACCTCGTTGGGGGACTCCCTCACAAGCAGCACTAACAACTCCCCTTGTCGGAGAAGTCTGACCACCACCACCACTGACAGGCTGAATTTACCAGACGCTTCCACCCTATCGTCGGAGACGCATAGATTAGTCCAGCGGAGTGCGTCCGATTGTTCCACACCGAACCCATCCCCCATTTTGAATTCTGGGAGGTATGAGCAGTTGAACAGTCCACATCATGCGGATGATAGTGGGAAGCCCAAGTTGATTTCAAAAATGGGGAAGAGGAATATCAAGGCACAGGTTAAGAGATTCAGAATGGAGACTAAGGCAGCAAAAACATTAGGCATAATTGTGGGTGGCTTCATCGTGTGCTGGCTACCCTTTTTCACACTTTACGTAATTCGAGCCTTCTGCGTGGACTGCATTCATCCTCTGGTCTTCTCCGTCATGTTCTGGCTGGGCTACTGCAACTCCGCCCTCAATCCCTGCATCTACGCCCTCTTCTCCAAAGACTTTCGCTTCGCATTCAAGAGGATCATTTGCCGGTGCATATGTCAGTGTGAAAAAAATAAGGCCCCACCTCAGGTATTACCCATCTTTCTTTCCAGTCTGGGAGACGAGTCCGATGGGAATAATCCTAGAGGGTCCGTTTCGAGGTAAAGTAAAGCTAAAGTTGGGAGATACTCCGCTGATGACAATGACAACTGGAAATTGTTCCAGATTGGGGGGACATTAAAGCGCTTCAACATTAATCATAATGATCAGCTTCAGGTTGAGTTTGTGCTTCGATATAGTTGTCGATAACACTGCATATTTATAATTGCGAATCAAAATTTGTAACTCCTGCATGCATTTATTTGTTAATAATTTGACTTCATACTTGTGTCCAACAATTTATTGATCTAGATGTATAAAAAGACTTAAATAAATATTAAGCAAAAAATACAAGGTTTAAACGACACAATCATTTTAACTGATTAAAAATGTAATTACAAAATAAGTAGATAGATATGTGATAGAAAAGTGCAAAAACTGTTGTAAAATATGTGCTTCAGGTAACATTTAAGGAGATTATTAAAAATATCATGAAAAAGCTTAATGTGCTAACGCGTGGTATGTGCTTTAAGCCCATGAGGTGAGTTTTAATTAAGCAGACATAAATACAAAGGCTCGTTTCTTGTCATGTAGCTCGATTATACATGGTATGTGAAGGTCGCATCTTAAGAAACTCATTTTACCAATGAATTACAAGTTGATCTTGACTAAAACAAAACGTAAAATAAATCTATATCCTCGTGTATTGGATCTCTAGTAACTGAAAATATCTGATGTGATGAAGATCAACAATTAATTATGCAATGAGATATAAAAGTGATTGTTTGAAAAATATGACATTTTATTAAACTAGAAATAGATAGGTATATGCATATCTTTAAAATATTAAAATTTGAGTTACCAGACAGAGAAGATGTTATCTGCGAACAAATATTTGTGTTCATTATTATTTTGGTTCATGTGCTATATGGCTGTCCTTGATGTCAAAAAATACCATAAATGGGAGTAACGAAATGAGATTGCCGCCGTAAGTAAAATAATATCGTAAATAATTATATTAAGACTTAACAGATTTCACAGTGGGTGCAGAGATGATTCTGGTAAATATTATGATACTGGTTATTTATTACTTTTAGTTATAAATCATTGTTAGCTTTAATCGGAAATTAATTGAGATACATAAGGCTTGAAGTTATACCAGGAAATAAAGTTGTAAATCTAGAAATGTACTTGCGCAATATTGCGTTGTGGGATCGGGACTTAATATTATTATACTAAACATTACGAGTTTGCCTTAATTTCCTTAATATTTGGTTGGAATCTAGTTCCGGAAAGATAATGGCATTAAACTTAAATTATTCCACTTGAAATGAATTAGCAAATATGAATTTGTATTTATTAGTCTATAAGGGCACTTCCTCTAAATTGTAAGTTGTATTCCTGACCTGATCAAAGATCTTATTAAGTAAACTATCCAAATCCCTGAAATCAGACAGAATACAATTTATTCAAGGCCAAATCCTGCTTCTAGGCCCAAATAACACGCATTTCCAAAGTTGTCAATATTGAAGAGTTTGGCGTTTGATGATATTTTATTTAGGAAAACGAACCAATATTGTATGATAGGTTAAAGTTTAGTGGCTCTGATTTTGGTGACCGCATTGAGGGTCGGAATGTCGGAAACAGCCTTGGGTGAATTGGAATAGAGTTATATTATTATAGCTTAGCATCTTTACTTTTAAACTTTGCTAAAAAAATGGCTTTTCTGCTAATTATTTCAAAGTAAACTCGAGTAAAGTCGACGGGGTCCAGTTTGCAAGAAAGTTTGGACTGGGGCACTATGCAACAAAATGATTCGGAGTTGGTCATGGCAATGTAGGAATTTTGAAATCCATGGATACCTGAATCAGATCCATTTGATTTGGAATGGAATTTATGAAGTAGTAGTGTAATAATGTTTTGTGGACGTAGATTGCGGACTTGGTAATTTTTCAATGTTCAATTTTTGCACGTTTAGTTCTTGAAACGCCGTGTTTGTGGAATTGATTAGGGTGGAAGCCAAGGCCAGTCCCAGGACAAATAAGGAAATGGAGGCGAGTGCGACAATTACGAACTCGAGTGTGATGGAGCAAAATGGTGATGGCCATCCTCAGAATGAGGCTAAGGATTTGAAGGAGGGGCCTGTTGACGGGGGCGGGGATGCTGTTGGTCATCGCTTGGCTTGGAAAGAGAACGAGAAGGCTGCATTGGAACTGATCCAGTCCATTAAGCGGGTGCAGGTGAAGAGGGGCTCCAGAAATGGGTCGGGTAATAGAAAACCTGAACTCATCTCCTTGTTGGAAGAGACTCGACGAAAGACCATCGTTGACAGGAGGGATGAACGAAGGGAGGCATGGAAGAAGGAGCTGGATAAAGAGGCGGAGAAGCGGGCAGAGTTCAGAAGGAAAATGGATTCCCTGTCGGTGGAGCAGATCACGGAGTGGAAGGATAAGCTGTCGTTATCAAAGCAGTCCTTGGAGTGGAGGGAGAGATTTAAGGGAGACAGGGTCAGCTTCTTATTTCATGAGGTAGCAATTCTACAAGTAATTATAACTCACTCTTTAATAAAGTTCGATGAATTCATGTATTATTTCCTTACTCTTGGATTTGTTGTTCACACAGATCTTTCCGATATTGCACCGTCGGCCTCACATCCACCAGACGGCACTTGTAGACACCGAAGACATCCTCAGCTCCCGGATGGTTTCCAAGGAATGGAAGTCCTCAATCGAGTCCCGCCTTATCGACGAAGTCACTCTGTGGAACTGGAAATATTACCAGCGGGATTTATCTTCGAAGAAGAAGCCCATGCCGGAGAGGGAGCTTCCCTGGTGTTTCCACAAGTTCATCGAATGCTCCAAGGTGGAACGCTTCAATTCTTGGAGTGAAAATGTCTACCCCGGGGACAACCCCTTCTTCTCTCGGAAGCTTGAAATAGGGTCCGGCCTCTCCTCTGTCTATTGGAAGCACAACCTGGGCTACTGGAAGAAAGTGGAGGTTCTGCTCCGACGTTGGGGTGAGAAGATTTGGCAAGTGAACATCCAGTTCGATAAGGAAATGAGCCCTGAACTGATGTATGAGCAGTTGGTGAAGTATCTTAGGCTAATGCCAAACCTCCGATCCCTTGGGGTCTATGCCCATGAGTTGGATGTGGATTCTGCGACAACCCTCCTGATAGAAGCGATGCAGTCCAGGACTCGAGTCTTGTACGAGCCGCTGAGGAACCGCATAGAAAGGAATCCCCTTCCGGAACTTCCACAGCTCAAGCATCTTAGCGGGGACTCCTTCGTGCCGTATCCTATTATTCGAGGGGCCTTGGCTAAATACGGGGCTTCCTTGGAATCCGCAGCGGTCAAAGGGCTGGATCCGGAAGAGCTGATGAGGGGAAGTAGTTTTCCAGCTCTAAAGTGGCTAACCAGCTTTGGTGACGTTTCTCGAGTGGTGAATACCGGCTTCGATTGTCCTGCATTGGAGAAGGCTTGGATTAATTATGACTACGTGGAGGGGGATGCAGATTTTCGGAAGATATTTCAAAATGTGAACAAGTTTGGATCCAAGATGAAATGGTTCACTATGTGCTTATCCTGTAAGAAGGAGGAGGACCTCCCGGATGACTTGTTCTTGGAGCTGCCTGAAGTTGAAACGCTCATGTTGTCTTTCCGTCGTATCAACCCGAAGACCATTGACTTCCTCCTCCCATGTGTCTCAATCAAGGAACTGAATATAGCTTATCAGAGAATCCTGCCGGTGGTGAAGAAGAAGGGGGATGCTGCTTCCCATCCCGTGGAGATTATCCAGTTTACCAAGTTCGCGGAGCGACTTTATGAATCCAATATTTGGAAACTGTTCCCGGAACTGAAGAAGGTCTCTGTTGGGCTTATCACCCTATTCAGGAAGGCTGGGACTGGAGGAACTAGAGGTTACAAATATGATACTGTGAAGCCTTTAAGAGCAACTGAGACGGAGGAGGCGGAGTCGGATCTTGTGAAGGTGGATTATACCAGGGTGGGCTACGAACGACATTGTCGACAGTCTCAGGGGGTGAAGGATTCTCGAAGAAGTTAGCTTACGATTAGCTATTGGCCAATATTAATATTTAAGTGTGGTCACTCCACGGTAGATAATGTCAGTTATTATTCATGTCTCGTTTTAGTATTGAGAAAAATGTTTCTGTTAATTATTGTAAACGTATCTTAAACTATTTACTAAAATGCTATACCGCTTTTGAAGTATTATTAGTAAAAATTGAAATAAATTCAATATACTTTTGTCAAATTAATTATATTAAAAGTCTGAAATTGAGTCAAAGTGCCCCAATCCTCTACTATACTTACAATTACTTTTCTAATTTATTAATTCCGATTTGATTTATTTATAAAAGTTATCTTGTAATTATACCGTTTAGAGGAGGAATTGGTACATGGAATAGAAAAAAGTATTTTTTTACAATTTTGTTTATCCTTATAAAAATTATATATTTAGGGTTCAGTGCACCTGCTCATTATTACAATTGTTGCGTTTTCTGGTTTGGTGGTACTTATTTTTATAATATTGGCTACCATCTCGTGCTCATGAGGTTAACTTTACGTCTTCATCAGTAGTTATTTTTTCTTCTCGCCCCACCACCTATAACATACAATAAAAATGATTAGTATCCACTGTCAATCATTAATTATCTGTCTGCAAATAAAATTTTGCCCTTAAATGCTGGGACTTTAGCATGTAATCTTATATTTTATCCATGAATAATAACTTTAAAAAAGAACTAACGCCTGTCTCGGACTGTAGTAATAGGATGAAGAGGTTGCCCCCCTTGAAGCCATTCTGTTCTGGGTGAAAACTTCTCCTGTTGAAGGATTTACATCATAGACAACGTGAGCAACTGTATCCCCATACGGTTTACGAGTACGTGGCCTTACAGTGGGTAAAGTGATCACTGACGCGCTTATGTGGTCATCGTCACTAAAATCCAAATCCGCCAGAGATGCTAAAGCTGTCGAAGACAAGGAATAGGGTCTGGAATAGCTTGGATATTGGAATGTCCGAGACTGCTGGCGAGTGCCAGAAATTGTCCTACCACGAGTACCCGAGATAGCTATCAAGGGGCTGGTCGATGGTCGCACCAAGTTGGAGTAAGAGTATGGTTGAGAGGACCAAGGGGTCATCTGATAATCGCCTCCTAATTAAGTTATTTCATAATTATTGGTTAATTAAAGTGGAAGCTTGATTCTCCCATGAAAGGGTCTCTATATACTCACCTGAATAAGTATTCCCGGTACGGGTTCCCCCATCCAAATGACTTCCCTGCGGAGGTTGTTGCAGCCGGAAATGCTGGGGGTAGTATGGATAATGAAGCCAGTCACTCATGTCTGGCCATGAGCCATCATAGTTTGGAACTCGACAGCAGACACCGATAGACCCTGTCATTGGCTGGGAACATTGCTGAAATGGAGTGAAAATATTTAAGAAGTAGCAACCCAAAGAAAATGTCAATTCCAATTTATTTATTTGAATTTACCATTAAGGCCACTCGATGCATCCTGTCCGCAGCAGAGAGCTGAATAGGATTCTCTTCGACAAGCCCAATAACATTGCAGTAGTTTTCTGGAACACAAAGCATGGAAGCAGGGCAGCCCGGATAAGGGGTTGTTATCCGTCTTGACGCTGCAGGGGAGGAGGATGGCCGTGGGCGTTGAGTCTTTTGGGGAGCAGGTCTTGTTCGGGGAACTTGGTATGACTGGGGGGAGACTGCAGCAGGGGATGATGGATAATAATTATATTGAGGAGCTTGTTGGGGAATTGTATTACTATATTGGGGGGTACTCTGTCGGGTTGAACTATCATACTGTGTCACAACTTGCGGGGGCTGCTGGGGAGCTGAAGTACTGAACTGTGGGGTTCCTTGTGAAACTGAATGAGTATATTGAGTGTATTGTGGAGGGGCTTGCTGGGTGACGGTAGTCCCATACTGGGGGAAAGTTTGTTGGGAAACGGATGTTGTACGAGGGTGAATTCAAATGTATGGATCGGATTTTGTATATCAATATCTCTGCCGGGAATTAGAGAAAATATTTCATCAGCATATGAAAAGAAAGATAATTTTCTGCTCTTTCCAATGATGTAAGCTGTGAGACTTGGATCAGTCTGTCACGAGTTACAGAGCAGGCATAAAATAGACGAGGATTTTCCGAACAAAATTTTAGATCGATTTTTTCCATTTTTTAACAACTTTAACAGGCTTGCCCGCCAAGGTATTTAAGTGTGAGTTAAAAATTGAAGTACATAGGAGATAGCTCTTTTTCTCCTCTATGGAAATGACTAGTTTCGATTTTCCAAACTTATCAATTGTTTTAATGGTAGGCACATTTTCGTCAATACTCATGCACTCGTCAAAGAAGAAGTGATTATGATGCTTGTGTTCTGTGATAAGTTTGGAGTTTTGATAACTGTAATTTTCTGGGAAGTAGCCTCACTAACTGAGCAATCATATGCCGAAATATTGGAGGAATTACAAGAAAATTAAGTATAGCAATTTGGAATTTAAAAATTAAGCGATGTTTTTTTTATATCACACAATAATGCATGAGTCCCGCGCTTCGGGTTTTAAAGCGAAAATCAAGGAACATGAATTTCCTTCACTTTACCACCCATTTCTCAACTCTGCTCTTTCCTCATTAGGCTACTTTTTATATTTAATACTTAAAAATTATATGCATGGGACGAGCTACAAGTCGGACGAAGAGGTGAAAATAGTAAAATCGCATGGCT
>JAQIXQ010000256.1:0-39790 GCA_034700485.1 Pseudosinella alba | reverse complement strand
TAAAGGCCAAAATATGTGAAATATGTGTTTATGAATTGGTCTCAAAATGCTCCTTTTGATGTAGTTCGCCTACATCCGAAAGCTGAGTTTCGTACATCGAAGCACAACGAATATGTAAATACATATTATCTCGCCCCCTAATCATCAACATCCTCAACTTCATGTATGCAGTCACTAGTCAGGCATTTTTACACTTTTTTCTCTCCATCTCATCATATCTCCACATCCCATCACATCACAACATCACACCAGCAGAGGCTATCGGCCTAATAGGTATATAAACTTAGGTTTGCTTCGTTAAACTCAATTCATATTCATTTGAGAGAAAAATATCAACTCACGTAATAAAACATCCAATCATCAAATCAACTCACTCTTCCTCAGCCCATGTGTGTGGGTTTATTTAATTAAATTGTCATCGTGGATATCGCAAGGTTCTTGCAAGAGTTGTGCTTGCCTTTGCATCTCTCTCTCTCTCTGCCTACGTGAGATCTTGAATTTTATGATCTTTGAACAGTCACGTCAACATCTGCAAAACAATCTGCATGTTTTTGTGATTTGATGTGGTCTTGCATTTTGCTCTGCATACATACCTACCTATATGCATAGATCCACAAAATTTCATGCAGAGTTTACAATTTTTTTTTGATTGATCACCATATTTTTCATATCAAGAGGATTAAGGTTAAGGTTTAGCTCATGCAAATAATAAAGTGTGCGTAAATACAGCAGAAGGGAAGAAGAATGCTAACGAAGCCGGAAATTCCAGTTAATTTACGTTGATAATTTTATTGCACTTTCATTCCAAGTAATAACTCAAGTAATAACTCAAGTAATAATCTTGTATGCGGATGCAAATACCAGTTCCTCAGAAGTCCTCGCTCACAAACAACTTGTGTGATATGAAAGATGAAATCATTCGTGAAGTTTTAACATTCGATTAGTTCCTCAAGTTGCTCAATACTCAATTAGAAAGAGGAACAAACACAAATGAAATAGTTGGATGCATGCTTGCATGCGGAATAGTAATAAGCTATGTGTGACCCAAACCCAATGAACGAGCAAGTGAAAGTGGAAGGGGTAAAATGCATGATAGTCGGGGATAGCCGGACGGGGAAAAGTCATCTCTACCGAAGGATACTAGGGCAGCCTCTGCCGGAAGAATATTCTCCCACGGTGTAAGTTTTTCATGGGTTTGAGAGAACATTACATTTTCCAAGTAAAGAACAAAGTTCAGTATAGATAGGGTAAAATTGTCGGGAAATTTGTTTTTGTATGAATGAGACAGTAAATGATATGTTTTGATGGAGATTTTTTTTTGTCTAAAAGATTTGATGTCAATAATATCGAAATACAGCATAATGGGGAAAAGCTCAACTTGACGATGTGGGATTCGGCAGGATCCAGTGTCTATGATAGCATTCGTCCAATTAGCTACGCTCATGTAAGTCCAGTCCAGACTTCCAGACTGTGAAATTTAAGATGCGCTAATGATAAAAGATAAAAACAGCACATTTGTGACTCGTCTTAGCGAGAGATTAAAACGAAAGAATTTACTTCTAAATCATGCAGACAGATTGCTTCATAATTTGCTACGGAATTGATGACAGAAGCTCCTTTGAAAATGTCAAAGATCGTTGGGTCCCAGAAATCATCAGACATGGGGATGGCCCACGCGTCCCAATTATCCTAGTTGGTAAGTAGATCCAAAAAAATATTCCGTCGGAGAAAGTTTTACTTTCTTTAGTAGTCTCTATATATCGGTATATGAAAATCTAAACATGTTTCTTTCTTACCTTGTACAGCGACAAAGTGTGATAAGTTTTTACCAGAAGGGAAAGGAAAGGGTGAAGATGAAGAAACCCATCAACTTTGTGAGGGATGTGGAAGGGCTTGACATGCAAGAGAAAGTGAAAGCACATGAGCTGTTTCAGTGTTCCCCTTTGAGAGATGAGTGCGTGCAAGGGATATTGGACAAGATGATTGAGCTTGCATGTCAGAAGAAAGTCGAAGAGGAGAAGCCACCAAGTATGAAAAGGGCTTTCTTATTTTATCCAGGTATAACCGTAATCTGTTATATATTTCTTAATTTCCTTTTCGAATACTTTACTAACTTTCTAGATCCAATTTGGAAATTCCAGTCCCTAAATATAATTGTCACCGGAGATATCGGTATTGGGAAATCTTCCATAATTGAAGCATGTATTAAAGATCAGGAGCAGCAGTCAAGACAAAACAGAGACCAACATAATTACAAGTTAGTTATGAATCATAACTTATGATGTCATTTCCTACACTAAAAATAAGTTTTGTTTTGTAACACCATGCGCATGCATTGTAGGGAAATGATTTTTATCCTTCCTATAATAGATTACAGGAGTATTATCATGACTTTGTTTCGGAAGGATGTGAATATTTCCTTCGTATTATTGAGCTCCCTTTTGGAAATGACTATTTGGGGACCCTCCATGAACTTTGTGAACAGGTAAAAATAGCTCATACTTATCTTTTAATTTTCAGATTCCAAAAAATGATATATCAAATTTTCTATTTATGCATCATATCATGAACTTATTCAATGTACATTTTCAGACGGATTTAATAATTTTATGTTACGCGATTAACGACCCATTTTCCTTCCAAAGCGTTGACCTTCATTGTCGCAGCATTTTGGAACATACATCGAAGGAAGTTCCAATAATTCTTATAGGTACAAAATGCAAATAACCATATTGCAATATTGAAATTTTTACATATTAGACAAGAGCCCATTCATTTAACGCATGCTATACTTGAAACAGGAAATAAAAGTGATCTCAAAGAAGCCTCCAGCATCATTATCCCCACGGACGATGGAGAGGAACTTAAGGACCAATTGAAATGTACCTCATTCATTGAATGCTCTGCAAAGACCTCTGACAATATTCCAAAAATATTTCAAAGCCTTGTCGATATTTTTCACTATGATCGTTCAAAAATATAACCTTGATAGTATGTATTAGTATATGTAGCAATATATAATCTTCCTTGTTTATGTGATTTTTACTGTTTTGATGCAAAATCCTCAAATGGTTCAAATAAATACCTTACTGCAGTCATTATTGTTTTGGTTGGCTGGACCAACAACATAACATCATCACCATTTCCTTTGCTCTATACAAATATGCATTATAATTTATAACTTGGCAAACGTATTTTAACTAATTGCATACTCTACAGGATTAAGAGTAAGCAGGTTTCTTGATAAATATCAGCCTAAGATTTCATGGAAAGGAAAGGGCTTATGTTTTTACTGAATTGCTGTTTATATATCCACAATTCTAATTCTGATAATAATACAACCGGATAGAATGAAAACCGCTAAAGCCACAAGTTCTGACTCATAATATGTCTTGATCGCGAAATCGTTTGGGCAATTTCACCAAAAGTGCATAAATATATATTATGTAGGTAATGCATGCATAACTTTGAACATTGGACATTACATAAATTACATATTACAGTGAAATGGCCTACACTACCTCGTATATTGTGGGTTAGCAAAAATTACTGGAAATCAAAATCGTTAATGAAAACTTTGAAACTCTGTTTCGTGTCGGAGCTTTGTAACAATCATTGCAGAAAATTATGAACAATGAATCCAGTCTCATACCTAACTATTTGTTAAGAGAAAGTATTGTATTAGTATTTTAACAGTTGCGTTAATCGTTTTAAAAATGCTATCAGGTCCCGCAAGAAGAATCGAAAGACCTTTCAAGATTACTGTTGTCGTAAGTTAGAAAACATTTGTTAAAAGCCTCAACTAAATTAATGGCCTGGCCTGAATGGCTTAAATTCACAAAATTCGGTCAAAAATTTTGTCAAAAAATGTCATTTTTAGGGTGATGGGACGGTTGGCAAGACCTGCCTTTTAATTTCATATACAAACAACAGATTTCCTACGGACTACGTACCAACAGTGTAAGTCAGATCCCTACAACTTGATCATTTAAGTAAAAATGAAATTAACTAACAATAATAATGATTATTGGAACACATTGTATGTATGTGACAGGTTTGAAGAACATAGAAAAGTAATAAATGTTGACGGTGTGGACCACCAGGTCACATTATGGGACACTGCTGGCCAAGAGCAATACGATAGATTAAGACACTTGACCTACCCTAGGGTATTTAACAAACTAATTAAATAGCATAGCATAATCAATAAGATAGCTGCAATGTTATAATGATGATGATGTTTCATTCATTATAGACGGACTGCTTTATAGTTTGCTATTCGGTAGAGAAAGTATCCTCCTTCAAGAACGTATGGGAGAAATGGTACCCTGAGCTGAAGACCAAATGCCCGAATGCTGTTTTGATACTCGTCGGTAAGTCCGCAGATGCATGGAATCAACAAAGCTCCTGACATTCACATAAATTTAGCTTCTTTACATAAAATAAAATAATTTCTAAACAAATTCCAGGGACGAAATTAGATTTGAAAGAGGGTAGTCCATCCGTCGTAACTACCAAAGAAGGCAAGAAAATGAAATCTAAAATTAAAGCTCGGAAGTTCGTGGAGTGTTCCGCACAAACCCGAGAAAACTTAGAAGCAGTATTTATCGAGGCTGTAAGAGCGATATCAACGAGGAACAAGAAGGGCATCAATCAGTGCAAAGTGACTTAATAAATATTCTACCCAAAACATGGACAAGCTCCACCATCCTAACCAAATAGTATGTATTTTTTAGATACTACGTTTGACTTGATTTCTAACATTATGTAGTATTTGCAAATAAATTTAAATGTTCTTGATAGAATAACAGTTAAGTTAAACTTTTCGTTAATCGTCAATTACACCATTTATTTTGAATCTGTTTGAATCAATTTTGAGGTAACTTTTCTGTCGAAGTACTAATATTCAACCTGTTCTACAAATGTATTATCATTTTCGTGTACACTAACTACAATAGATTTAACATGAGAATCTGTAAACAGTAGCTTAGAGCTAACCTCGAATATTATATTTACATCTACTTAAATCGTAACAACAATTTGCAATAAATGCTATGTTTGATAAACCTACCATTCAGTCTCAAAACGGTTCAAGTAGAAGTAATATAGTAACGATTATTCGAAAACAAAATAGTTTACGCACAAAATTATGTATGATTAATCAATGCTTCACACATTCATACATTTTATCACATTTCATACCAGGACCTATAAGTTAGTATTCTCAGCAGAATATCAATATTTAATTTTTAAATAATAGATAAAAGCCCGAGTCGATAGTCAGTTCTAGAACGCTTATGTATGAAATTCGGCAAAAAACTCTTTAAAAACAAGTGTGGGCTTTAAAGAGGACTCACAGTTTGAATCTAAATAAAATCTTGCAAATCGATTAGAAAAGAATATATAAAAAAAACACTTCGCTGACTGTGTAATTTGTCTTCTTATTTTCGAAGCACAAAAGATAATATAATATAATTACTATTATAGTAGCACTAACGAGGAACTTAAAATGCGCTTTTGAAACGTAAAACATAACACTACTTACTTATACAGGTAAAATAAACATACCGTAAAATGAAGTTGTAAACTTGAATTACACTACATATAAATAAACGTATTGCCGCTTCAAAAGCGTGGACAGAATCCGACCAAATAGATCTGATCTGATGATCTCTACGTTTTCGGAAGGGGAGGATGCGGCGAGTCTTCAGAAGATGTTGCATGCTGGAGTGGCGAATCCACAGGTCTGAAGAAGGGAGATTCTCTTCCGCCATTAGAAGACACTGACGATTCAGTCTCATTCGAGTTTTGTGAATCCTCCACATGATTAGTGATCATTGAAACGAGGGAGCCGGATGAGGTAGACGAAGCTGGGTTGAAGGGGGATGCTGGGTTTATTGGTTGACTCGTTGCAAAAAATGAATGACTGTTTGTAGCAATGGAGCTACCCGTAAAATTGTACGATGGTGTAGTTTGGTAGCTGGTATTAGGTACAGAAGTTTGCGCAATCGGCGCCGCCACCACCGCTTGTGGGCTACCCATTGGAAAGCTAAGCAATCCACCTGGGCGTTTAGCAGGTTGAGGGCTGCAGTCCATCTGGTTTGAATCCCAATCACACTTTCTCTTCACACCTAAAACAATAATCATCAAACAGTTAATTAATAATGTGAAGGCAGTAAAAATGAATAGTAATCATAAAAATTGTTCTTAAAGTTAGTTGTTCTGTTCTTAATCTTATCGTACCTTGTGTACCGAGGACACTAGGGCGAACTGCAATCGGGCTTAAGGATCTTCTAGTGGTGAAGCTTTTCCTAGTTGGGGATGGGGATGAAAGAGACGGAGAAAATCGACTTAGCACACGGGGAGATGCTGCAGGTGAGGAGGATGCGGAAGATGTGGGGGGCATGGATAGCCACAGTTGATCAGAGAAACTAGGCCTCCTCGTAGTTACTTCCATCGACATAGAATCCTACAAATTAGTTACATATAAAACATTAGCACAAAGCACAATTGTTTCCATTCTGTATATGACATGTTAAAAGTTTAGCAGAAAAGATCATCCAATCCATACCAATGATAAATCCTCCCACGACTGAGCTATATTACTAGTTCCATTAAAATCCTTCTCAGATGCCGTTTCCCAGTCAGGGTGATCCTCCTGGCGTAGCTGGCAAACACGATTGGGAGCAGGGGAACCCTAAATAAAGTCAAGTAATCATTAAATCAAAAATCCCGAATATGAATCCTTATATATTTTCTAATCAACTTGTGACATACTGGACTGAAGCTGGCCGAGAATCTACGAGGTCTAGACCCACTTAGCGATGATAAAAACGACGAAGCCAGGGAGCCCGGATCAATCTCCGTCGTTTCCTTTGGTGCTGGTGCCATACCAGAACTCGAAGAAAGCACTGCATTTGACGTCCCAGCCGTCATCGTTTGAGTTAAAGGTAATTCCTCCCGTCCAGTTCCCAGTTGATTGATCATGGGGGCAGAAGAAGAGCGTTTCAAGTTAAGTCTGTAAAATCAAAAAAAGAATAAATTGACATTATTATGGGCTGTAAAAGAGTTAGTCTCAACCCGGGACTCCGGGGCTAATTAACATTTAGACTTACTGATTCAGTGCCGATCCAACAATGGACGAGAGGGGACTGGGACAAGCCCGGGTCGGCCTATTCATCGCTGGACTGGGGCTACTCGCCCTCCCACTCAACAGATAACTGCTCGGTGGGCAACTCCCGGCTGCAGATGTAACCGTGGATGAAGCCATCGCTCTGACGTTAACAGGTCGACCGCTACCGCTACTTTCTCCATCGGCGCCTGTCATCCCTTCCCCGCCGATTGCCAAGGTGGTGGGCCGGGCGCTGGGAGGCGCCGCACCCATTGCAAACGACTTGCGATTACCTTCATTCATCGTTCTTGAGTAACTTTTTTAAAGTTAAAATTACTACTTTGGGTTTGGATATAATTCAATCCAGCCAACTGATAAGGTGCAAATTGCTAATCCATATCATATCATATCAGTGTCAGTTAACCAAAATCAGTAATTTCGAATTTAATTAAATTCTCCTGGACCTGACTAGACTACAGCCGGAGCCTTAAACCACTTCTAACTTAAATAGTCTTCCATCAATCAACAACAACAGGAAAGACGTCATTCATCATTCGCAGCGACTAAGGTAATTGATAATCAAACAGGCAGCTTGGGCTCTTAAATTGTAGTTAATTAATTATGATATGGCATTAATTATGGATAGTCTTTAATTAGTTAATCAAAGGTTAGGATCACGAGTACAGCCACGTTCCACCACCGTTAAATAGCTGGTCAGGGGGGTAGAAGTTTACTCCCACCATAGTTTGCAGAAACTCCTCCATTATTTAAGTCGAAGATAATTTAAATATAGTTAACTGATAATGATTGACACTTAAAAACGCACTCTCCCTCCCCGAAATTAAATGCCTTCACACAACAGAATAATTAGCAATAATTATCCTACTTCCAACTTCCAGAACAAGAACTGTCGCCGTTATTAATGGCGAGGCCATGGAACGCTTTTAATTAACAACGCAATTAAAATTAAATGCACTTTTACTTTTCAAAGGACAAAGGATGAATGACGCATTAAAGCACTTTCAAACTTTCAGACGTTCGCTAAAAAGTACTAAAACCACTTGTTTGAATCTTTCCAATTATCCATCCAACAATTAAACCAAATCATTAAGGTTAATCACAATTAACGTCAGTTAAAAAACTTTCCCGAGCAAACAGCTGATCAGTACGAAACCCAAAAGGTGTATAGCATTGCGGTATGGCTTGATAATATCAATATTATCAATCCAAATCCAATCCACCCAAACCTTTCGTAGTAAAAGCACTATTTTGAAATCAAATCAACACACCAGTTAAGTTAGACTTAACTATTCCAAAATAGTTAACTCTTTTGACTTTTAACGCAATCAACAAGGAATCATTCAACTCTTTCCACTGTTCCGGGCAAAAGCATTAAATGAGTATAGCCTCCCCAACTTAAAAAACTTTTATGCCAAGCTAAGGTGACACTGTCATATTCCTTCCACATATGAACCCAAAAATGCTTTGTACTTTGAGGTACTTGAATGAGAAAAATATAAGATGAGCGTAGAGCATAGGCATAAAGCACAAAAAAATGTACATTCTCAATCCATCTCATTTCTCAATTCTCTACACAGCAACAGCAGCACCCATTCCATATATCGAGGAATACTGACAAAATACGAAGGGAAAAATGCTATCTTGTGAATATGTTCCTCTACTCATATCATATTCCATGAACCGTAGGCTTTTGATAGTGCCTAAATGAGTATATTCAGTATAGTATGCATAAACTTACTACTTATAGTTAGGTAATTAAATCAAAGCACATAAGCTATATTATATTCATGTCTTTCTCACAGAAATGATTTTTAGGGGAATTTTTAGCTCCCTGATTGACTATGATTTTTATTTTCTGCTCCATATTTTCCTTTAAAATCGGAGTTTTTTTTAACAAAGGCTTAAGCCTTAAGCATTAATTAAAACTAGAGCTAGTTGGATAAAATAATAAGCAATTAAAAATAGTTAAAGATAAAGAGGGCAGTCCGGTGCCATAAACGCCGCGCCGGACAAACTATGACATGACAGGAGTATATGCAATAGGCATATTGATTTAATTAGTGATTTATGACGATTCGATTAGATGATGCTTTGCCTTTACCTTAATATGATAGGTTTTTATTTTGCTCTTCTCCGTGATATTGAAAATGCATAACTATACCAAGCCATGATAATGATACAATGTACGCAAAATTTCAATTTAGAAATATACTTTTAAAAGACCTAAATGAATAGGTTGACATAAGTCCAATTATAACATGATATGAATATGTAACGAAAAATGATTAATTAGATCAAAAATACGAGGCATTTTTTGATATACGAAGCATAATATTGAAATTATATGACGTTATGAAAGTTAGGTTATGCGATATGGGAAAAATTGACATACGAACATCACCCTGATTTCATTAGCCTATAGCTTTGCTAGGCTTTAGATATGAATTACACGAATATGAAGAATATGTCGATAATTGGTATATGGGTCCTCAAATGTACATCCTTTGCACACTATCTATGAACAGAGAAACAGGAAGAAAGCTTTCATTCTTCATACAAGGACTAAATGTCGAAATGCTATATTACTTATTTTTGCCTTACTTTGCTATAATAATGTAATTCAATAGTAATGCCGGAGAAATAGACCTAATCTATATCACATTTTGAAGGAGTTGAGTTTGAGGAGTTGAATGTATGGCATAAAAATGCTTGTCTTCTTGAGTTACTTTAGTCGAGAGTTGTTTCACATTCATTTCATATGTGGTATGTAATATGGACGCACGTAGAGGAGAGATATAGATTGACGCTAAAAGAGTCAAGTCAAGACTATGGCTCTGGCTGCCAAAGCCAAAGAACGGCTAGCAACAGAGGAAAGAGGAACGATAGTGAGCAAAAAAAAACGATAGGATTTCCGAGCATTTTTTTTTCATGAAGCTTAAAACTCACTTGCCATTTCCATGTAATAAAGCCACTATAGATAAGGTTATATAGCTCGTTCAAGTTAGATAATAAAGCTGAAAAAACACAAGCCAAGTATTTAGGTTGTTATTCCCTGGCTGTTTTACATTTACAATGTCAAAGTTTTTTTTGGAGGGTTTTTCTCTCATAAAAATCTTATCAAATCTTTACGAATTCCATCAATTTCATCCTAGAAAAAAATACTGGCAATGGCAATTATGATTATGACGAAGAAAACTGTTTAATTCTTAAAAGTATCCAATTTTAAAGATTTTGTTGGGAATGGAAATGGAAAGTGAAAATTCCTGGGGCATTGTGAGACAACAAACCAATCAAACCTAAAAAAATATAAGAAAGAATATCAGAAAGTTTTTATTTTTCCATAAATACAACACGTACAATTTATCGGGGAGAGTATAATAGTAGTAACTGTGTAATATCCACAAATGGTTGGTTTTAAATTGTTAAGTAAACCCTTCTGGAACTCTATTAACTTATTCTGTATGTAAGCAGCTTTATAAAACTCCTTCTCTCACATTTATCCATCCGGATGATACATCTTTGTCCAATCTACACAAACTCTTCTGGTTGTATTAAAAGAACTATAAAGTTTGTAAACTAACTCACTAGTCATAGTCTAACTCTAAAAGGTCTAAATAAATATGTACATGAAAGTGGATATATTTACATTACATATTTATACTGTTGATTATTTTTTTTGAAGTTACCATTTTATCATTTATACACTTTTGTACCACCTTAAACTTTTATAGTTTTTATTACAAAAAACTTACAATTAGTACTATGCATAAAGACAGATAATAAGATTTACTTAGAACGTAAACATCAAAAAACCTATACAAGATGACGTATTAAATCTAATAATAATTAATACGAGTAATTGTTTGATTAATTTTCAACCAGCTCGACTGAAAAGAATTGCCCCGACATGAACATAATTCGGTTGGCAAAATATTATTGGGTAAATAATAAGAAACATTATGCCATGCCATACTGTGCAGACTGTTTGCGTAAAGTATAAATTGTGTGTATAAAGTCAAACAGTGTACAATATTATAAAAACACAACCGAAGTACATTTTCGAAACGTAAATATTTGCACATAAAATAATGCAACTCAGGTGGTACGCTCATGATAATAATATAATTTATGTATATTTTAACTCTGCACTAGTTTCCAACTGATAGCTCAAATTGAAACAAGTTGAATGCGCACATCCATAACTATCTCCTACATTTTTCTCAAGTCCAGGACAAAGACCGACCCATCAGACGCAGAAGCACCAACCTTGTCGCCTCTGGAGTTCCAACAGACTTCGAATATCCCACCAGTCCCCTTGTAGCTATGCACCAACTGCCCAGTCTGAAAAAAATATTTGAAATAGAACCATTTTAGTTAATTAATTACACGTTTACCTAAATTAAAATTAATTTAGTTAGGGTAAGTTAGGGATTAGGGATGAAGTGGTTATAATAGAAATGTAAGTAAATATACCTGGGTCGACCAAATGTGAACACATTTATCGAAGCTACCCGATGCCAACAGCATTCCGTCGGGTGAAAACGCTACGGAATAAACGGGTTCAGTATGTTTGGTTAATCGATGAATACAAATCCCCCTCTCCACATCCCACAGCCGAACGGTTGAATCGAATGATGCACTAGCTAGAATTAAATTCATGTTGGGATTGGCCGTTCCCGGCCCGGTTGGGGACCATTTGATGGTATAGATTTCTTTAGAGTGAGCTTGTAAATCATGGACGCAAGTATCTTGATTCATTGACCAAATCTGGAAATCAAAAATCATTTAAGTCCATTAGTGATTTATTTTTAAAAGTCAAATATTGCCGTATGTCATATCTTTCCGATAAATTTTTTACCTTCAATGTCATGTCGTCCGAGCAGGATGCTAACAGTTTTCCTTGTGGATCCCATTTGATAGCATTTACTTCATTCTGTAAAATATAAAACTCATTGTCAGAAACATACATTTATGTATGAATACGGCTAGCAAATTGGGGTAGTTGGTTCTGCTATTAGCAAAGGAAATATTTGGGAATTAACTAACCGTATGTCCCTGGAATGATTTTATGGGCTTGTCACTTCCCAGTCGACAAACATGTATACACTGATCGGTTGAACATGACGCAAATGATGTGTTAGATTGCCAATCCACATCAAGAGCAGGGGCAGAGTGAAAAGCAAATTGCTGCGTACACTGACCGGATCTATAAAACATGCAATCCAATTAGTGAAAATTTTACTCTGAATAGGCTGGTATCGTTCATTAGACAATGCAATATGTTTAAAAAAGATACTTACGCAGCATCCCAGATAATAGTAGTTTTATCAACTCCGGCAGACAAAATGTAATTTCCTCTCTTATTCCACTTCAATGCGAATATTGGTCCTTTGTGCTGGCCAAGCGTGGACGCCAATCTACCCTCGGTTGTCCAAATTCTCGCAAATCCATCATAGGAGCCGGTTGCCAAAAGAGTTCCATCACAATTCCAGTCCAACGATGTGACATCTTTGTTTGATGGAACCTATAATAGCAAAAAAATTACAATGAGTCTCACGGGGGGAAATTATCACAGCACCCATTATCAGCGTCAGTTGAGCGAGTTTTAATATTTACCTCAGTGCCACCCTTCTGGATACAATGCCTCAAAACTAACTGATTGGGAGCTGCAGAGGGGTCAGTCATATTCCATATTCTAGCCGTTGAATCCCCAGAGCCTGACGCCAGGAGGTCGGTCGTTGGATTCCACGCACAGATAAAAACTTCGCTCTCATGCCCCCTCAGCACAGTAGCCTTGCTAGCTGGAATTTCAATATTTGAGTCTACTTCCCCACCCCCTTCAGTATTACCGGAAGTGGCTAAAAAATCAAAGAATATTCCAAATCAATTATAAATGTAGAACTTGGGAAGCCGCTAGCCAACAAGGATTATCTTACAATAAGGATGTTTACTATTTTCTTCCGTGTTGTTGTTGTCAGTGGCTTTGTTATCAGCCTTCTGACGGTCAGCCTCTTTCTGTCTGGATGCGACAACGTCCGGCATTACCGCATCAATTAGGGATAGGGACTCTATCATCCTTTCCGACCCATCCTCCCCGATTGAGATCTCCGCTTCCGTGTACTGAAGGCCCTTCTGGATTATGGAAAGCAAGGCAGCGGGTGGAACCAGGGCCCCATTTATATTCGATTGTGAAATGTGTGATTCAATGCCAAAGGTGTAGGCGGAATGCTGGAAACCTGCGAGTCAAATCATAAAATTATTACTTAGGTATTTCAATTCCATGTCATGAACGGCATCACACAGGGCATAGCTGTGGTCATATTTGAACTTGAACTTACCAGATTCCTGTAAGTATCTATAAACTAGGAAGTTTACTTCGTCACTTGAGAAGCTCATTTGGAATTATTTGGTTACAGCTAATTTAGCTGTAAAATCTTCTTTGATAGAATAATCAACCCTCCACCCAACAACTACTTTCCCCAATAACAGTTATCGGGGCAGTAAGAGAAACGCTTCGCAAATAATTTACACCAGGCAGGTGCAAACGTCACAAGCAAACTTTCAACTCGGCAATCAAACCCTAATTTTGTCAAAGTCAGTTTAAAATATAGTTATTGCCTATTGTTGCCAATTTTTAGCATTGATTTTCACTAGTTATTTTTTTGCAACAAAGACTTTAATCGTTCTTCTCATCTCATCTGCACATTCAACTTGGATGTCTTCTTATTTCCAGTATCTCCGTTGACAATACTCAACCTCACCTCATTTTTCTTTCCAGTTATTTCACAAACTGCCACTTTAACTCCCAGTATATTATCGTGCACTAACTGCACTAATAGTTAAAATAATCATTCATTCAAGAAGTTGCTCTTTCGCAATACCCCTCTGTTGGCATCTGCAAACAATAAAGAAATCAACAATTAAATTAAAATATTTAATAAACCAATCTTAAGGATACAAAATCAAAATGATAAACCCACTCGTATGTAAGTTAATTAAGTTTTAAGTACCACTTCTATCTATCCAATGCTTTGATTGATCTATTTCAATTACATTCTGCAAAAGCATCTTTCCGAAGAATTACCTAATTACTATTTTAAGGTCTCGGATTTATTTTTTAAATGCCAACGGCATTAAAATTCCATTTAGAAATACAGTCCCCAAATTATTTGATGTATCTGAACTGGATATAGATAAATTAATGCATGATTGGCAATTAAGATCAAATTATAGCAAGTGCTTCACAGACATTATATTTGATATTAAATAATAGGAGCATATTTTTGCAGTGCGGTTATATGGTAAATTAAATTCATACTTCTTATTGTATCTAACAAAAAATGTGCTTCAATCAAAAGACCAATTCAATTCAACAAAATAAATATCTGGTAATTATTACGAGTAAATAAGTATCTGACTACCGGCTGTCAATTTTTATGACAATTTTCAACTTAATATCGGAAATCGGAATCCTGCAGTAGGAACTACTAGAAACTGTTCAAGCTAAAACGTTTTCCCAATTCCTAATTGCTCAACGATTGATAATTAGATGCACATTAAAACATAAATTTGTAATTGATTACATTATAATTTTGCCAATGCTGTAATTAACTGACCGACACGCGTGAAGCCGCAGCGCTCACAGGTTTAAATTTATTTTTCAAGTTGTTAATGTTCCAATTTTCCTTCTCATAATTTCATCGCGTCAGGGATAACATGGAGCATTAAAATGCTTGTCATGAATAGCATATTAAATAGGAGCACATTTAAAATTATATTTTTCGACTCAATTAAGAGGGGTCAAAAGCAGGATACACTTTTAACATTTATTTTAAAAACTGCAAACTGTAAAGCTTACTTTTGGGTGACTGTAATCTCTGAAATCGGCTTAAAATGTTGAGACTGAAACGGTATTTCAGTATTCTGTACGAAGAAGTGCATACGCCGAGTACAAGTAAAGCATTACGAGGAAACTACTTGAATTGAATTTGAAGTTCTTATGCATTAGAGGAACATGAAAAAACGCACAGGGTGGTCGATATATAAAGCGTACAGAATATGGCTTATGTTATGCAATCAACATGGCTTGGCATGGAAGGAAGAAGCTTATTCCTTTCCCAATGTGTATCATCCTCAATTCATTTTTAGTAATGTCGGTAAGCATTCTGCCGATTTGTATTGTATTCTCGTGTACAATACATTTCCCACAAAATCAGAGCCAAATTATGTTAAAATGTAGTTAGTATACCGGAGATATTAACAAGCGTTGCATTGGATGCATGCAACTCTAACATGGGTTTCTAAAGGGAAGCGTGGATGAAGATATTATACATTATACATGATAGAAGGGATAATACATTTTCGTATACAGGTAAAATGTAGATTGGCTCATTTTACTTTAGTGTATTCTGTAGTGTAAATGCCCTTTTCCAAATAAACGAAAAATACAGATAGACTGTAAGTAGCTATTCTATAGATGCAAATGCAAATGAATTTTACGTAACGTAAGTATCTGCAAAAGTATGTAGAGTGTAGATATTAGATAATATGTATTAAAAATTTCAATGAAATTAAAATGTTCTAATTCGAATTACTCAAAATGTTTAAACACTAGAAAGTGTAATTCAAAGCGAGGGATATGAAATGACCATATACATACGAAGTATGAAATAGCGAGAAGCGTCACTTGGCCGCATTGGGAAAGGTTGACAAAACCTATAAAAATTTATTATTACAGACTACTGACAATAATTGAAGATTTCGATTGTTTAAAACTAAACCATCCAGAATACCGATCTGCTTCTGAAAATGAACCTAGGAATGGACGGAAATATTTTACGAGCCTCTTATTCATCCAGCATATAATAAAGCATCAACTCCTTGTTTTATGCTCATCAAACGAGAATGCACTCACTTCACAACTTCACAATACATTCATAAGTATCTACAGGTTACATACATGGCCAACAAAATATTATAGTTTGCAAGTGTAACTTTGTTAACACTGGTAGCATTCCCGGCTATAGAATTGCTTATTTGAGCCCTAAGATCTCATCATATCCATTGCATTTGTATGCATTTATTAATCCGAAAAAGTTTGATATGTATATTAGTTGTACTATGTATCATCTATTCATCTAAACATTATCATTTTATCATCATTTCATTATTATTACTTCCATGCATTGCTCACTAACATTTAATACATGAGAAGAGAGCAACATTGTTGTTTCCTGTCAATCCTTCCTCCTCCATCCATCTCCATTGGGTATCCATAAAAATAAAATGTGTACTAATGTAATGGTAAAAACGACGCTGCTCTGGACGCTGCTGCTCTGCATCGTGAAACCCCTACTGTTGGATAGTCTTAGGGAGGTATCATGTTTCAGACTTCGAAAATCCAGATTCGAAAGATCAGTCCAAGTTGAACCAAGGGGTGGGAATGGAAATATTTACATTTCGCAGTAAACTGAAATGCGTTTATGTAATTAATATTATGACTTATTGGTACTTCCTGAGTTCCAGGCGTTTACCTGTTCCTTCTCCAAGTAAATTATTTGCAGAGATGCACCTGTCCATCTTTTTAATTAATGTTTCAGTCAGAAAGAAAATCTCACGCATAAAAGGGGATGTACGATGTCGATGTGATATGACGATGTTGTGTTCTGCGCATCAGATATCTAAATATTTTTTAAATTAATAGGTAGTCTTGTCTTGGGCGCGGGTGTATTTGCATTTTCCCTTGGATAAAACCTTTAATACCTAATCCTCTGGGATAAAAAAAAGTACTTAAGAAAAGATCAAGGCAGAAAACATTATTATTGTAGAACTGGAATGAAAACAGGAAGGAATATCGACTGGGATGCCCAAACCAAATAATAGCATGCAAGCCAGGGACGGTAATATTTATCCTGAAGAACCAGTCATAGAGGAAGCTTGATATAGCTTACGATACAGACAATCTAGGTACAGCATTCGCTTTTTTATAAGCCCACATCAAACATATATCCAGCTTATAAAAAAGTTTGCTGTTCAGTTCATGTACTATCTGTGTGTCTTGAGTAGGCTGGAGATGATATCCCATAAAATAATGTATTTTTCAACAAATGTTCAGCTCATGCATCGTCAGCCTGGCTCTACCATCAATACATAATGTATAGGTTTAGGTTATATAATATTAATGCTAACGATACAAAAGTAACTTGGGCTGATGGTGGCGTGATCTTGGTTTCCGTCATGGTCATGTAGTGACTGCATGAAGTTTCTTCATCCTCCTTTTCTTTATCCTTCGTCCTTTATATTCTTTATGCCTCCGCAGTATGCAGCTTCAGTTGGGCTCCACATGTGCTGCGCCACAGAAACTGAAAGTGGATCTCTTTCAGGTACCGCACCGGAGGAGTTACGAAAGTAATTGTAATTATACTGTGACCAAGACCGCATTAAAGTTGGTTTCTCCAAATGATTCTCCAGAGTCCAGTTAATGGGATACTGATCGATCAGTTTAATGTTTAGCTCGAGATTGACGAATGAAGTGAGCAAAATTTCAGTCAAGTTCAAATTCTGTATCTAATTGAATCGAATACGAGCCTATTTGCTAGTCATTGTTATTATTGAAGATACGATCAGATCATCACAGTGGTGATACATTTCTAGTGATTACACTAGCATTTTGACACTTCCAGTGAAAGTGACAGGTTCACGACTGGAACAAGGAAAGGAATTTATGTAAATACAGAATACCTACTTAATGCACATTTGCATTGTGCATGTGCCGTGACTGGTGGGTGTGGGTGACAAGGAAAGGAGTATAATGTACCTGTTTTAGAGAGACGCCTTAATCTCATGAGTTTTTAATTCCGCCTACTGAAACGTGAAGGTATTGTATATTTTAATTACTATTTTGCCTAACTTCTCATAATTGACATTTTGCACGCTTTTTGATTACACTAGGACATCATATAATGCTAACGAGTACAAAAGATAATCGGCAGAATTAGGAAGTTGAAATTACCCAAGCATGGACTACTCAACTGCACCGATTTTTTCGAAAGAACGCAACGGGCATTAAAGGTGACCCCTCATTTTAGTTGACAATCTCGACATAAAATGCTAGAAATAGCTCCAGGTTAAAATAGTAACTTGTGACACGCAAACTAGTATCACGTGGACAAACCAAGGTCAGCCACTACTTCACTTAAGCTGCAATAGGAAATGCGCCTCTGGCATAATCTCATAATGATGATATGCATCAGGTTGTATCTAGTTGAATTGATCAGTAATACGCCGATAATATGTCGAAAGCTGCAAATTTGCTAAAATTAAGATTACAGATTTGTGGATACTGATGGTCAAGTAAAACCTACAATTTGACCACAAAATTCGCAAAGGATTAGTTTGCCCTTGATCTTATTATCTCAAAATGTATCTCAAAGACAAGTCATGAAAATAACATGCTCTCAGAGCTGCGCATGAATATGCAACCTCATTCCATGTGCTTTCATGCAAGCCCAATTAGCAATCCAGCAATAAGCTCCTGTACATTTTTATTATAGAGAATGAATTGTGAGAAGTGAGAGTTTTTAAGAATGTGGCATGAAGTAATAAAGTAAGCATGTTTACCTATTTCATAACTATCTTTTATCTTGCCTTCTTGATGGGAATTAGATTGTCGAACTATCATGGAACATTTCTAATATATTTCCTTAAATTATATGCTCAAAAACGAGAGATCGTTCACATGTGATTATTTGGTCAAGAAGAAGAATTTGTTTTACATAGTTATGATATTATTAGAATATTTTTGTTCCATCTCATGATTCGCGAATCATATTCATACATAACTAACGTTAAATGATATTGCACTAATCTCGGCAGGGCGAATGCAAATAGTGCAGATGGGCCACTAGACAGGAGCATAACTTTGGAACGTGATACATACTTCATTTCAATTTAGCAATTCAGCAATTTCATTCCAGAACACCAACACCAAGCAAATACTTACATAGATATACGAGTAGATAGATGCACATTACGAAACTCAAGTACAACTGTCAGAACAAAGATAGATGGACTCTGGCTTTGGTAGGGCATCATCTAATCATGTTGATTGTAAGTGGAAACTTGATAATTGTAGTTGTGGCATACTATTTTTTATCTAACAACGCTAAGAACGATGATCATGTAATATTGACATGGACATAATTTCCCAGATACCAGAAATGAAATGCTTTGTGTGGGTCCGTATCAAACTTATACAAAGGTTTTACTTACTTGTCATAATCGCAATTCACAGTATTTTAAGTTAGAGTTTAATTCGACCATTGCCCATTTGAAACAGGAAACATAAGCACAAGTAAGCTTGTATCTAAAGCAGAAGCATTTCCCCAGAATTCAGCTAAAAAAGATTTTCTCAGAATTTAAGAGTCTGGGCTTGGCATCGGTCGGTATCATGCAATTTAAAACAAGCGTTATTATCGGAGGAAACATAACAAACTCTATTTCTCACAATTTCTTAGAAGTATTGTTACTCGTATCGCATGTCAGTTAAGAATTATTGCAATACAATCATCACTTTTGATAGACTTTTTAAATTTATGCGACCAGAAATCATATTTTGTACAGTTGCACTTTTACACTTATTAGAAGCGGTAATAAACTTCCGGTTGTTCCGGTTTAATGTATTCCATTTTGCGCATGAACTAATATTTAACCGTTTCCTTTGCGATTTCTAATTTGCAAAATTGCTTTTTCCTTTCTATTGCAGGCAATCATTTTGATTTTGATCAGACGAACGTCGTGGGAGCAGTAGCAACCAGTTTATCAAATATTACGATGGGTGTCGCATCTGAAATCATAGCCAGCTTAACCAACTCTACTGTAGAGGAGGGTGGGGAGGTGGTCAACAGACCGATCAGAAATGCCTTGACGGTACTGTTTTGGCCTGTGGCCCTTCCATATATAGTCTACAAGTTTGTCAAAATGTTCAGAAGGAGATTTGGCCTGAAACCGAGGCTCCTGGAAGGGAAAGTAAGTTGAAGCAATCAATGACATTCACTCACAGTACCAGCGTGCCGTTTTATCTGCTGTCTAAATATATTTTACAATATTCTAAAAATATTTAGGTTGTCGTCATAACTGGAGCAAGTTCAGGAATCGGTGAAAGCCTAGCCAAAATATTATATGCGGATGGCTGTCGTCTGATACTCGTCTCCAGAAGAGTCGAGGAACTGGAGCGCGTTCGGGATGAGCTTGTCCGAGCCAAGACAGTAAGTATAATTGACAAATAATGCAATTATATGTATGTCAACTCAAATAGCTCATTGAAATAAAATGGGAAGTCTAACGATAATGAACATTATCTTGAATGTCAGTACGGACCCGTTCATGTTCCTGCGATAGTCCCGTTGGACTTGAGTGATCTCAATAGTGTGAAGGATAAAACGACAGAAATTCTTCAAATCTATGGATTTGTCGACGTTCTTATCAACAACGCAGGGATGAGCTTCCGGGGGAACGTGTTAGATACAGCTATTGAGGTGGATCAGAGATTAATGGCTGTCAACTACTTCGGACCGTTGGCTTTGACAAAGGGTACGACAAATATATATACCTGGTTAAGCTCGTATTTTAAACTTTCTCAAAGATTTTAATTGAACTACTATTTTTTTAACTACGCAGGTCTCGCGCAGTCAATGGCGGTTCGCCGCAGTGGTCGAGTGGTGTTCGTGAGTAGTGTTCAAGGAAAAATTGCCATCCCCTTTAGGTATTCAGAAATACTTTAAAATACAACATTGCGTGTCAGGCACTGATTGAAATATCTACAGTATCTGTGATAGGTCTGCATACACCGCATCTAAGCACGCTGTGCAGGCCCTTGCAGACTCGCTGAGGGCGGAGTTAACTGATCTTGGAATCCAAGTCACTGTGGTAAGCCCGGGATATGTCAAAACCCAGTTGTCCGTGAATGCCGTTACAGCCTCGGGGAGCCAGCATGGACAAATGGACGAAACCACGTTGAGGGGATTACCTCCGGACACGGTCGCGAAAAAGATTGTGAACGCAATAATAAATGGAGAGAGTGATGTACTGATTTGCCCCCTGTCTGCGAGACTAGCTATATTTTTAAGGGGGATGTGGCCAGACTTCTTCTTTTGGCTGATGGCGCATCGTGCCAGGAAAGAGTTTACTTCATCTTAAGAAAACCAAATTAGCAATATTTACCAGTTTCACAAACTCGCATATAGTGTTATTTGTTATAATTGTTATTAAGCTTATTGTTCAATATCAATATTTTTGTTTGTTTCTTCTCATCTTGCGTATTTTGTCAGCGTTGGTGATGATGACATTCGATTAACGTATAAAGATATCCGGTTGCTTCAATATTCACAGGCATTAGTATTCCCGGTGGAAAGCAGAAGATCAGTCCTTATATACGCTACCTATTTAAATTACACCCTTTTTCGTCGAATGACCCGGTAAATAACTTTAAATTCATCTTGTTTTGTTCATAGCAAGTAAAGCAAAAAAAATACATTTTCCGACAATAAATCGATTATTAATATACATACTTTAGTACGTAGGTATATAAAAAGATACATAAAATTTTCTAAATATTTCCTAAAATTATTCTTGCCCAGTCCAGTTTACTCGGGAATGCTCTGAATCCATCACTGGACGTAGACATTAAATTGAAGCTCTATCATATTGACACCTATGTAGGTTATGTGTTTTTGCTTGCAGAGAACACGGTTGGACAGTTGAACTGGTTATCATCATTTTTCATTTTGTAAAACAATTTTTTATGGCTCAAATTTCATAAGAATTGACTGCTTTCAATTCAAGAACAATATTATTTGTCATATGACCAAACCAAAGCGAAGATATTCCATTATGCTATTCCAGTGTTTTCTAAGCCAAGGTGGCAGTCGTGGGGAAAGGAATACATTTATTAACTCTTTAGCATCTCCAATATTCATAGGATCGATTGTGGAAGGCAACTGTTTGGAATGTGAATAATATATTTTTCATTTTGCATAATAATATTGCGTTGCCCAATGTTTGTAAATGGGAAGCGATACTCATTTTGTAATATCGAGATCAAAAGATTTCACTTTCACTATCTTGAAGTCATCTAATTTTTAATTTTTGATTCGTTTAGAATTTTTTATGACATAGGTAGATCATTGATCTCGTAATCGTGGGATAGCGAAATTGACAATGAGATAAATATATATAGTTGTTCACTATTTAGGGGGTTATTCCTAGCGGATAGATGATTTGTTGACTTTTACACTTTGAGTACTTATGCCAAGTACTCCCAAACTCCCATGAATGATGTCCTTCAACATCTGAACCTACGGGAACCATGGATAATGAACCGAAAATTATATGATTGCCACTAGTTTTGGAATCACTATTTTTACTTCCTGGAACACTTGTAAATAATTCTGCCCTAACCTGACTTTTTGTACAACCTCAAATCGAACAAACCTCCCACTTTTCAGACTACCAATTTCCAATCTCAATATATTTTTTTTTGTAAAAAATCACACATACAATACCCAAGTAGGTAAATTATCATGTCCTTGCCAGCACCAGTTATGGCATCCAACCCATATTTAGCCAATCATGGGGTAGTCAAACGGAGGACCAGGTGCAGGTGCCAGTCCAAATGCATTGACAGGATCTCCATTTGCATATACCTAAGTCACTTCCTCTCTTCCTTCGGAGATCGGGTTTGGCAATTTGCAGTGGGACTCTATCTCTATCACATATACCCTTGCTCCTTATTGGTATGCAGTTGGAACGAAATACAATCAAATCTATGCCAATTTCATTACAATGCAATATAATATGACAATCCAATCCATTATGACTTTATTGTACCTCCCCATTTGCTAAAGCTCACGGCAATCTACGGCTTTGCAACATGCGGCTCATTGTTCCTCCTCGGTGCCCCTGTCGGTCGCTGGATTGACAAGTCCAAACGATTGAAAGGTGAACATTTGCCAAAAAAAAATCGGGTTCCAATAAACAAAACTTTATGCTGACACCACAACATTGTCAGATTTCAGACTAATATTAATCCAATGATACAATTTATGCATGTCTAGCTGCTCGCATTTCCATCCTGGTGCAGAACGTTGCTGTGGTCCTCTCCGCCGCCATCATGGCCTCGGCAATTTACTACAAGACGGAAATACGAACTTTATGGAATGGTTACCTCCAGTTTGCCTTGTACGCAACCATCATTATAATCGAAATTGTTGCTGAGCTGGCGTCCATGGCCAATAAATTAGTTCTGGAGAAAGACTGGATCGTTGTGTTGGCTCGGGGAGATGAGCAAAGGCTGTCTAGTGAGTTTGACCTAATAAATCAGTCCGGAATATGTGTACCAATCAGCGATTAGAAATAAGTTATCTTCATAATTGACTCTTCTTCCCTTAGATCTCAATGCAACAATGAGAACGATTAGCCTGACCTGCAAGATTGTCGCCCCCTTTGTCGTTGGCCATCTCCTAGACTTGTTTTCATATCTGGCCGGAGCAATTTTTATCGCGTGTTGGAATGTCGTATCTGCAGTGGCGGAGTATTATTTGCTCTACCTCATATTTTCACTCGTGCCAGAGCTTTCCGCTAAAAAGCCCGATGACAACTTAACCATAAGCTCCAGCTCTGGACAGCACACGCATGGAATGAACAACGGGCCTACATCTCCCAAACCGGATTCTCAAAATAAAGTAGAGGATCCGGCTGAAGTCCAACTGGATAAGGAACGGGGAAGCTTGATCTATCAATTCACTCCAGAGATGTATCAAGGAGTTTCAACAGCAGCCTTATCAAAACCAGGTGCAGATGTCGGCCCCACTAACAATGGGAATAATGGCAATAAGGGCGGGCAGTTAGCAACAACTTCCGGTCCCGGAGAACTAAAACAAGAGGAAGGTAATTCACCTGTGGCTGTTGGGGAGGAAGGGAGAATGTCACTTTCCCTCATGGAAAACAAAGATTTGAACGGAAATGAGGGTGAAGGCACTCATGGAGCCGCGTCTAGAAGGAAATGCAATTATGCTCTTGGTAAATCCTGTGAAGGATGGAAAGCCTATTTCAACCACCCCGTCCGATTTGCTGGACTCGGGCTGGCATTTTTATACATGACCGTTTTGAGCTTCGACTACGTGTCAATTGGTACACCCGCCATGTTTTTGGCAACTTCATTTATTCAACACTCCTTATTTCTTCATCAAAAGGGTTCCCTAATAATACCAATTATAATGAAAATACTATCTAATTCCAGGCTACTTGTCCAGCCAAGGAGTGAGTCCAGCCGTATCGGGGAATCTGACTGCGGTCGCCTCCCTAATTGGTATTCTGGGCAGCCTCTGCTTCCCCTTTTTTCGGAAAAGGCTTGGGAAAAATACAGCCGGAATGTTTGGTTTCGGGATGGAGACTTTCTGCCTTCTCTTTTGTGTTGCTTCCATTATCGCTCCAGGATCCCCATTCGAACCCGAATCCATAAAGAAGGTTGTGGATGTGGGTGAATCAGGCTCATGCAAAAATCATTCTGGGACTGCGGCTCCTTCCTTGTCCATTAAGGAACAATGGGACCAACACTCCAATATATTTTTGCTGATTCTGGGAATCGTTACCGCAAGATATGGTAACATTCATTTAAATCCGAGAGCATTTCTCTTGATACGTGTTGGGAATTACGAAGTCAATTTCATTAAAAGATAACTTTTTCATTTTCTTTTTCCAGGCCTCTGGGTATTTCCGCTAAAATCTAAATAAATAAACATTTGGTTTGGCCTTACACAACAGTCTTATGCGTGCAAATATCTTGAGTAAATAAAAATGCATTTTTTATGCCCATTTTGAATCCGCCTAGATTGCCGACTTAAGTGTGACTCAGATATTTCAAGAGAATGTGAAGGAATCCCAGAGAGGTGCAGTGGGTGGGGTACAAGGATCCTTGAATCAGCTCATGACGATGGTGAAGTTTGGCTTGACGATTATCTTACCTTACCCCGAAACCTTTGGCTATCTCATTTGCCTGTCCTGGTTGTTCGTCTTCTTTGGGTAGATAATATAATTAGTTATCTAAATGCAGGATATTTATAAACGATTAAATCTTTTTTCTTGTAAATATATTCATTTTACATAATTGTGTTAAAATTCCCAGGTGGATTCTGTTCTCCATCTTTGTGTGCCAAGATAGGAAGCACAAGAAGATGATCAGTAACTGTGCTGAGCAAGGCTCACAGAAGGACATTCTTCTTCCCTCTAATAGTAATAGTAAATAAGAATGAGCAATGCATCATCTCAATTCGACTTCAAAAACAGTACAATTACAAAGTAATATTTTAACTTCAAAATTAATCTGGTAATTCAATGTTTAAAATCAATAAATCTGACGATTTCAATTTAAACTAAACCCAATGATAATGATTATGAACATCAATAAGCTTTTATTCGGAGCTCCATTTACTGTCTTTTTTGTCTGAATCACCATTGTATAATTATCATACGGTTCACAACCAGCTTTCGGTCATTAATTTCAAATTAGAAATGACTATGACTTAACTAGGCTCATCATAACAGTTTTCTAATGATGGCAACATCCTGAAATGCACCCACGCAAGCATTACCAACATCATCATTACATAACTGTTACATGCTAATTACGGAAATTACTGTTGGGCTTTCATGAATATTCAACTGCTCGAGTACATCAAATATTCACATTAATATTTAAATGCTCACTTCCTCAACAACAAGCATGACCAGCGTCAATGCCAGAGTGGAGCCTATTTAAATTAAAGATTAAAAATTAGACAGCAAAATAGTTATGATCTGCACTTTTTGTCTTTGATATGGCCAGTTCTATATTTCTTTTAAACATCTTCCGTTACAGATATAAATTAAGTCAGCACTATAAAAAAACCCGAAGAAAAAATTTGTATATTTATATTTACTTCCATGCATGCAGGTATTATGTAATCCCTGACCAAATGCGGGTTTCTTGACCTATACCTTCATTACAATTTACAATTAATTATTAATTTTATCTCCAAACAAATTAAAACAATGCCGTTGCTCTTGAAGATTTATTCATTATGCAAGTTGAATGGCATCATCCCTGAGGTAGGGAGACGGGGCAGACAACCTACGAGACCACTATAAAAGCCGAGGCTTCCTTAAGTTTCATGACGTATCTACTGCGAGAGATTAGTCTTTATCAAACTTTCCACAGATTTCCCAGTCACCGCGGACACCATCCTTTGTCTTCTGGAGCTGAGCTGTCTCGGAAAATTAAGATGAAAGTCAAAACTTGCAAGGTTAGCACATTTTTGGAATTCTCAAAGAGACACCCACATTAATAACGTTATACTCTGTCCCATAAATCTTGTCAGATAAGAGAATCTCTGTTTTGATATGAAATTCCTGTTTTATATCCACACAGAATCTTCCACTCGCGGCAGTCCTAGCCGTCCTCCTCTCTGTAGCCATCATCCCAGCCCAGTGTAGTAGTCATGAGCATTTGGCCACAGCAAACTTCACTGGGGCCGATGACATCAGCAGCCCTCCTGGATTACATCGGATCAAGCCGTTAGCCCCAGGACAGCAAAATCCTCCTGCTGTGCCCTCTGAACAAAGGAAGTCGCCCAATGCAGCATCCTCCTCATCAGCCCAGGAAGGAGAAGAAAAATCACCCGGAACTCCGTCCACCAGTCACCATAGCCCTCTGGAGCTTGATGATCCCGAAAAGAAAGTGAACAATAATCTGGAATCCAGGTCAAACTCATCAACTTTGGAAGGAGGAATTATTCCAAGTAAACATCCTTTGTTTGCTGACCATCATCATAACGAACATGAAGCTCCAGGAAGTGATCATAACAGCGCTGCCGAGGATGATGAAGCCGTTGCCGCAGAGTCCTCCGTACATGAGCATGTTGAGAGATATCAGCAGCACCAAAGTGCAGAAGACTCTGAGGAAGACAGTCCAGTCGTTCCTATTTCTGGTAATGCTCATTTGAACCATCCCAAAGCAACCATCCTCCTCGAGGAGGAGAACGAAAGTTCACATCCGAAATTAGTGGATTCGGTTGTGGTCAGCAGTGACTCATTCCCAGTTCGTGCTGGGCCCAACGTAAGAGTCAGAGGGAATGCGAATGGAACTGGTGGGGGTATTGGAATCAGGAAGCCGATTCCAGTGATCAGACATGAGGAATCGATAGCAAGTGCTAATGCGGATGGAGACCATGGCAGAATCCATTAGAATTATTGAAATGATTTTTAGTTCCTTTTTCCAATAGTGATATGATATGATATTTCGGATGTTTGCATTATTTATTGAATTGAAAATCTCCCATTAAAGATTCCCTTTTGGTTGTCAGTCAAAATTGAAGCCCTGTTCGGATTTCGGAAATCATGAAATTGAATGACTCAAAGGAAGAGCCAGGCATCGTCATGTTAGATATGCATGGAATGATAAACGACCATATGCCCCATTTGAAAGCATCGGATCAATAAATCACCTACTTCATATCAAACTTTCCCCGTGACATTTATATAACTGCTGGAAGGGGAATAAGTAGTTTTTTACCGACTTATCCTCGTCAGTTTGGAATGGATGCATACATTTCATACTGTATTGTACTCTGCATCTCAGACTGCTGCACATCTGTTTCGTGTGTGGGGAGAGGGGCACTGGGAGACACACGATTGGAAAAGTTTTTGGCTACCATTCCAGGGAATAAGAATGATTTCTTCCGTGATGTAATTTGATAACAAGGCGCAAAAGCATTTTTTAACTTCCCTTTGTTCCTCCCGTCCTGAATAAGAAAACTCTCGGTCTTTCATACATAAACCATTATTCTAACTTGTGGTGAAAGTACAAACTTTTGGTTCCGTTACTGTCACGAGGGACGGGGATGAGTTATGGTCAACGATATTAATAGAATCATAGAACAGTATTTGAGTTGAGAATTAAGGTATATGTATGGAAAAAAACTTTTGTTCATGCAAGTCTTGTCTGGGAAATGATGTCTCCATTCAAGTCTCATGCATGAAGATCTGCTCCCCTTGGGTACTGGCTACAGGATGGGGTTGGGTCGATGACTTTGTGATAAATAACATGTTCCATTTAATATTAATAGGTTTGTACATTGAAAAATGTAACATGCTTCCTTGCATATCTAGACATAAACTACTAAAATCTTCCAGAAATCATTGCTTCATTTTTTTGGCATTATTTTGCATTCCTGCATAATGGTCACATCAATTTTCCACTGGTTTGACAAAATCACGATAAACGATCAAATTTCCACTCTGAAACTGTAAATAACTTGAAGCTGTTTAAAGCAGTTTTAAGTGCCCAAGACTAATAGACCATATTATGGAATTCTACATTTAACCCTTTTTATGTAATAGGTCGACTGGTTCTAAATTGAGTAGATTTTACTTGTCTGAAGGTCTGAACCCGGGACATTGCATTTACATTAGTCCCATCCCCATCTACTCGACTCATCTAGACTCCAGCAAGTATCATATCATGAGCCGTAGCTGAACTAAACCCATTTAATTTGCAAGGAGAAACTGTAAGCAAAACTGCAACAAATCTCTTGTAAACAGTGTTGAACATGACAGTCAATTCATTTGGTGCTCTAAGGCCATGCTCATCCCATTATTCCCCCTTCTCCCTCGTTGTTGTCCCATCCTATTGAGTTAGATATGGAGCAACCGACTCCACAATCCAGAGAATCCAGAGCAATATGCAATGTTGTCTAATATCTGCTTTCTCTTTTCCCTCTGCATTCCATCCCATCCCAGAGAGTCTGGTGGAATGGGATGGAAGACGTTTACAACAAGCCAAGTAAACTTTCCCAAGTCACCAACGTTAATAGCATTAGAATTCATGACAATTTTTTATGCAAGCCTCTCCGTTATGATTGTGCTGTGATAGTTTTGACGTTAATATGCATACATGTGTCCCTCCCTGTCTCTGCTTATCTAGAATGTATAGTTGTATAGTTCCTAACTGACTTGTAAGCAGCGTGTGTGTATGCGGCCCGAGGGAGGAATCTAAAATTCCGACAAAAAATCTAAATCTGACTTGTGGAATCATGTAAAATGGATTGTAGACTGACGCGATATGCAAACATGACAGGATCTACTTAAGATGAATACGAATTCTTTTTATACATACTACATAGCTTTTTACTCTTACTCCCACCCGCCTTCGCCTTCAAACAAATTATGGGAGAAAAATAGGCTTTGAGAAAATTGCACGGGAATGGTGAAAGTAAATAGGATGGAGCGAGAGTGAAAGCTGGGGAGAGAAAGAGAGAGCGGTTCCACAGAAATTGCTGTAAATGCAATAATGAAATGCGAAATGCTGTTAGGAAGGATATTCTTCTGATGCTGAGATGATGAGGATGACGGTTCCCATCTCCCTCCTTTTTGAATTTTTTCTCCTTTATTAATAGAAAACGGGTAAAATGTACTTATACCATTTACAGAATTACTTACTATATTAGATTGCCTGGGAATGAATGAAGGAGTCAGAGTTGGATAGACAGGCAGACATGCCTGTGGTTTTGTATTCATCGTATTATATTTTTCCTTTGCTTTGGAGCCAAACCAACCACCTTCAATTTCCCCCAAAACCTTGGGAAGTCGGTCTGCTAATAGTTAGTTTTATGTTTGTTTGATTTCACGTCCCGACTGCCACAGCAAAGTTTGTTTAACTAGCTTTAATGTACTTTCTCCCCCGGTAAGATACCCAAAAGTTGACTGAATAACTAACCAAAATTCCCATGTATTTGCATTGAAAACGGTGGGGGGAACGGAATGATGATGAACAAAGGCATTGCAAAAGTACCAGAATAAGCTTTTACATATTCCAAAACTTGAGTCGAGTGTTCTCTCCCATCCTATATGTGCCTCTGCCCCTTTTCTCCACATTTGAAATTATTTCAAATAAATATAAAATGAAGGGAAAGCTCACAAATGGCTTAACATTTCCCATCAGCTCCAAAATACGCATTTGGAGGAGGAATATGCGTCGTGTGTACAGCTGCAGCTTTTCCTGTTTTATATCACCCTAGCTTATTTGCAAATTCACATTTAGTCACGTTGATGATGGCCAAATTTATGCATTTCCCAGCATTTGATCCAATCCTCCAATCCGGGGATTGAGCAGTCAAGTTGTTAGAATTTCAATTTATATGGCACCACCACCACCACCAATTCAAGAAGGGGTGGACAAGGAGTATCATTTCTCCTCCTTGGATTGCATCAGGTTGACTTCCGCCCTGTAAGTATAGCTTTCTCCTCCAGAAACTGGAAAACCAAATGTTTCAAGTTGTTTGTCTTTTTTGGCACCACATTGATGATATTTCTATTCTATTTCAACTTTGGCTCCTGTTCCATGTACCCATTCAAAATTCCATTTGTCTCCTTTACCCCCACCTCCCCATTCTCGCCAGGATGATATATAAGGAATATTACTTTCCCCAAAAATAATTCACAGTTCCCCAGTCAAGTCAGTTCTAGCCTGAAATATACGCGTGTTCCCTCCTTTGAAGTGAAAATAAGGTGTAACAACTGTAACAGGAAGCGACACGATTTTTTACTCTTGCAAACATCTCTCATTCCAGCAACGTCTTATTTTATTCCGCCATCCAGCATCAAATAAATTTTAGCACGTGTGTTTGGCTCCGAAATTTAGGATGGAGGAAGAGGAAAAAACTTGCTTTCTTTTAAAAAAATATAAATACCTACCTACCTCTGCAGCAAATAGGAAAATGACAGGTTGTTAACACATCCACTAAAATTGAAGAATGTGTAGCCATAGCCTATTCCCTTTGGGCCAAAGTTCCCAGCCCACTTTTCTCTCACTTCATGCGAAGAAGGAGACATGACATAACATAACTGTTTACGATTGAATGGGTAACTTTCTCTTCCTACTTGGTAGGTACACGGTGTTGAACCCATTTTCTATAAAGGGTTAACACTCACTCCCTCAGGTTTGTCCCCTGCACACACCCCATTACAGTAGGTCATTTTTCTCTCAACATCAGACGTATTTATTTCAGCTCCATGTATTTTTGGAAATACTTACGTCAGTTACCAACTGAGTTGTCCTGAAATCATCATCCCACCCTTCTCACATCATATTATTCAAGTCCCATCGTAATTGAATTCATCTGACCACGTTCTCCCTTCCTTCCTCAACCCAAATCTTTCACTTTTCTTTATCCCTGTCCTAGAAAAATATTTCTTCGGGATTTGGGCGGCTAATGCCAATAAAGCATTTTAGTGGTGTGGTGATGGCGAGTCCGGACCCACCATTTCATTTCAAGAAACCAACTAAAGTGGCTTTCTCCATTCTCTGTGTGTGTCCATGTGTCTTGGCTGTAAGATAAATATATGACGATGCTCATCCTAATTTACTTTGCACATCAAGGGAAAAAGTTATTTCAACACCATGTATTTATCTAAGTTTGCGTTCACTTACATTACAGTTCTTCGCTAATTTATGGAAGCCCCCCTAATATAATGTAAGTTAGCGGACCCATTTTCCCAAACACTTTGGAAAGCCATAGCATTACATTGCTGCTAATGAAATCCCATTCCTCTGCAGAATACATACTCACCATATAATTAACTACTTTGAGGTTTGGGCAAACACACATTATATATTTCTAAAACACGATTAAGTGGACGAGTACTTAAAAGCTGTTTCCAAAATGAAGAGCTTTTCCACTTTCTTTCTACTAAATATTCTAGCCAACCAACTATACTTGTGTACTTTGGTTGGGAATTGCGATCAAGTAGGATATTCTTGTTCTTGGCATCCACTCTACAAATATATAAGTTATATGTACTCGTTCATCCAGCCATATATATATTTCGTAACGAGATATCTAAAAACTGCTAGAATGAATAATGCTAATGCACATAGTTTTCGAGTGGGTTTGTTTGCAATTTACGGACCTCACTTTACTTCCAGCAGCATCATCAACATTCCCACGATGAGGATGAGGATGGAAGAGAGGGGCCCATAAAAGCCAGTTAAATTTCCTTCCATTTATCGAAATATGTTAAAAATTTCTTTGTAAATGACTTTCTCCCTCTCTCTCTCTCTCTCCCCTGCCGTCAACCAACTTCTTGCACTCTTCCGGAAACATAATTTTTGCCCGTGGAAGACAAACATTTTCATTGTGAAAGTGAAATTGATTTCCTTACGCTGCATTACTTTATTGTCATGTTTGGAGGGGTAGAACAAAAGGGAGCACGTCTCTCCCCCTCTGCCAAAAGAAGCATTTTGCGGAAGTTGGAGGAGAAAGCAGTTATGTTGAAAGTTTGGAAACATCATGATTCCCTAACAATAAAAACCCTCTGTATAACTATTTGTAACTGGCATTTTCATACAAAGTGAGAACAACTCCGGCACAAACATTGTTGGGCTCCCCTCGGAATGAATCAATTCTTCATGACTTTTCCTGTCCTGTCCTTTAATGCCTCCAGTGATCTTTCCTAGGAATCGGGTAGAAAATACAGAGTAACTAGAGATGAATGGTCCCTTTTTAACTATGGAGGGGATCTTTGCCATTGCTGCTCCCTAGTCTTTCTTTCCTACTCAGTGTCTTCGCCTTCTAGCCCAAAATTCCCTATTAATGGACACGCATCCACGACAGATTTTTTTGGCTCCCGTCTCCGAAAAGAAAAAAAAAGTTTTCCTTATTCAAGGAAACATAAAGACACCAGCCATTCTTGTCACATTCTCTGTGAATGAATGAATGTTAAGAAGTCAAAGTTGCAGTGCACAGCCCGAAATCTCCCCCATTCAAAATCAAATGGGAAGAAATATTAAGACGGAATAATATTTCCTTTCTAACTATTTTACATATAGCGATGATAACTTGGGATGCAACAAATCATGTCATTGTTCCACAAATGCTCCATGTAACTTGATGGTAGGGCTGCTCCTTCCAGGCAAACTAAATTGCATGATCGTAAACGTCCCCTTTGAATGAAAAACTATCCTAGTTAATTCCGAAGGACAATACGCTTGCAGACATGGAGAGAAATCCAACCGTCAGCCGTGTAAACATGCTTTGTCCTCCCAAAGTCAATATATTATCCGATACGTCAAATTAATGAATTTATTTCCTATGGAAGCCTTAGGCAAGCTAATCAACTTATTCATTTTCATTACTAATAACTGGAACGTGCTTGTCCCCCTTTATTTCCTGTCCCTTTCAAGAAGTCACTCCAAACCGTGGTGGTAAAATGAGCAAAACCGATGTATAGACCGAGATAAAAAGAAAAACCCTTTGTTTCAATTCTGCGGAACAGGGCTAATGGAACTACCAGGAATACATTTATGACAGAATGGAGAGGAGAAAGTGCCATATTATTAATAGGGTACCCTTTGCGATTTTTATTATATACCGATACCCATATCATATCAATATGCTTATATGAAATGCATAAATATGTAGGACACTTTTCTCGGAAGCGTTTCATATCGGTCCCTCTGCCACTCAATTTTCTGGTTCTGGTCCTTGTCTTAGCACACATCTTCCCCTTTGGCTGACGCTCCTGTCATCTTTCCCTAACTTCTCTTATTCCACTCGACTTCACGGATAATAACCGGGATCGGAATGGATCCCCACATTTTACGAGAGAATTTTGCTCATATCTTCATCCTCATATCCTGGAGAACTAAAACTCTGGAGAGCTTTCCTTCATTTCCTTGTCATCCGCAGTTCGTGTTGCTATTAGTAGACTACCGCAGGAAATGAATGTACCTACCCATCCCAAAATACACACCAGACATGGGGCTTATTACAACACTTTGTCATCAAATCCAATCCGATAAGGTATAGCCTTTCCCTTTCTCCTTGAGCACCGAGGAAAAAATAAATCTTGGGACATGTCGCAATAAAACCCAAGCAAATAAAATGATAAGGTTGAATCGATTTCTCCCAGTTACTTTTTCAAACTATACACATCTCACTCCATTTATTATCTTATCTTTATGGAGGGGTTGCAATAATAAGAGGAGGAAAAAGAAAGGAGAAATGAGAAACTTTTAACGTTTTTTATTATTTGTTCCTTTCTTTCCGTGTGTACTTTCAAGATAAAAGGAAGAAGGGAGGAGGAGGATGATGATGGAGGATATATTTATTCCTGAAATGGAAATGGTGATAATGCCTTCATCAAACAGAATTTACTTCATCTCATTCTCAGTTCTAACCCAGTATTATACAACAAATAGGTACATTACTCTACATATGCTCCACTCTACCATTACCAATCATCTACTTGGAATTAAGTGGCAATAATAGAAATATATTTGTACAATTGCTCACATCTTTCATTTGGTCGGGATTCAACTCTATTTCTTCTTCTCACACAACGGCTCCCTTTGATAAGCGGGGTTGCTCCTTTCATTACAGGATTGGAAAACTGAAGCCTCGGCATTCTTCATCGGTTTGAGTGAGAGAGAGGAGAAAGTACAAAGAAAAAAGTATCAGAACAACCAGCCACAAAGTTTTCCTATAAGGCGGCTCCGCTCCATTGTGTAAACTCACGGTTGGGAGAGCTCCGCAGATAGAGGAGAAAAGTGAGGGAGAAAGGAAGAGGAAAAGAGCTTCTTTCTTTATCTGGAGCAGTTCCCAACAAAGAATTATACGTATTTGCTCCCTCCACATAAACATGATGATGATAGTGGTGATCGTGTCTGGCTCATCTCCTCTTCTTCTTCATCGGTGGTGGTGAAAGTAGATTCGTTCGTGAGCCATGTCTATGTATTCCGGTCTTGGAAGACTTCCTAAAAGCACTTTTCTCCTCTTTCCATGTTCTCTATAAGTTCTTCTAAAAGAGAGAGAGGAAGAAAAATTTTGCTTTGAGCTTTCTCCTGGCAAAAGAACTCTTGAGGCTCTCTCTTCCCTGGATTGGAAAGAGATGGAACCTGTCCAACAGCCCACTCTCTCCAAAAAGAAAGAAATGTAAAGTACGTGTTTATGCAATGAACAAAAAGGTAATGCGTGTCTAAGTAAAAACTAACAGTTTATATGTGGACAAGGACTTCCCATGTCCATACTTTACTTACCTACCAAGAGCCGTTTTTATTCTCCAGGAGAAAGGGAAGTAAAGTAAAAGTAAAGAAAAAGAGCATCAATAGCAATGGCAAAGCAAACCGGCAATGAACCACCACCATGTCATGTCATGCAATATGAAATCGAAATGAGAGAAAGTAGAAGTGAAAGTCAGTCTGTCCAATGTAAGACCTTGTATCTTTCCTCCTCTTTTCTCTTCCCCGCTCTCCATTTTATTTTCATGAGTTGAGTATTTCTTGAAAGGCCGTTTGTGTTTGGATGGCACTAGAAAAGGAAGAGTGAAAGTTGAACAAGGAGAGAGAGAAAGAGTGAGTGAGTGCTTGGTGATCTCCTCGCTTTTTTCAAGACTGGATAAATTGAGGAGAGGGGTATGGAGAGAGTGGACTCCAGGCCCAATTGAAAGGCTAACCTGAATTATATTATATACCGTTGAAAATCGTATTTATTACATGTGGATGGCTGGAAGATATTCTCAGCCTTCCAGGCTCTCGAACAAAATGAACCGTTGCTGATGCTCAAGTAGCGATAGTCTTCTTTCTCCCCCCATGCATTTTACATCCAGGTATATATTTATTTGAGCCCAAGGTGGGTCTTACGGAATAATTTGCCAGGAGCATAAAACATATCATATCATACTAGTGGAAAAAATGGCAGGATGGAAGTCTTTATCGCAACACTGGGAGGAATTGTAGGGATGAATGGATAAGGATTTTCCCTTACGATGATGAAAATAAGCTGGACGTTTGGAAGGATTTCATTTCCTGGTTGATAAAATTCCCATCCTTTTTATTACAACAGACAACATGGAGGATCCAGAGCTCGTAAAGTTCCCAAGTTTACGAGTTTCCCAAACGCATAAGGTATTTGCAATTGTTGCCGTTCATACAAACCATATGGACCGTATTCGGCTTTGGACATATGGATGGTTAGATGGTCAGATAATCCCCGTAGCAAGCGATTGGTAAATTTTTTAAATTGTATATAGATGCCTACTAAAGTTCTAACAATGACGGTGGAGAAGAATAACTGTAATTGTGTTACGGGGAGGGGAGGACCAACCACGTGAAACAATTTGCACGAAGACAGGCAACAAGCACGTATTCAATTCTCCTGTCTGTGGTTATCACTGAGTTAAAGCTTATGTCTGTGTGTGTTATCATCCTCACCCAGCACACAAACTGTTTTTGGTCCAGGCTCAGACTCTCGCCTCCAATCTACTTGAGCAAACTTGGGTTGTTGATCTACATGTGGATTAACGTGATTGACGGCTATAGATTAAACACAAGATTAAATTAATTTGGTGGAAGGGGAAAGGAATTAAATGGAGGCTGCAAGTGTTTTCACACATAATACTTCAGCAGCCCCTGTTCCATTTTGGCAAGTCAGTAATGATGGAACATTATGTGCTCAAAATACGAATCATGAGGAAGTTAGTCTAGTGACTGACTTCACAATGTCTAAACTTTCCCCGAACCAGACACTTCTTTGGATGTTAGGTGAAGCGCCACGTGATTTAAAGTATGTCAAACTTGTAGGAAGTGCCTATCAAATGATGAGCGAGCTAGATATTTTGGGGAGAAAAAAGTTACATAAAAGCATCATTCAAACAGGGGGTATAGGATACACAACTAGTTTCAACTTTCTCCTCCGAAAACAGACAAACTTTTCCCACATTTGGGTGCAGCCAAGCAGGAGTAATTCCTTTTGACCAAATGGGCTCCCTCGCAAAAAATTTTTTCTGCCATGCATGAGATATATACTTACCGGGCACACAAAGGAGCATGCTTTCAAAATACTTTCTCCTACTTTCCTGGATACACATAATTATACCATCACCACAGCAAGTTAAATAAAACTTAAAGGTAAATTCAGTGTAAAATAACTCTAAAATGTACTTCAAGCAGTATAGCATAAAAATATGACTTCACAGTCATATCCAGAACCTATTTAAGACTTGTAATTTTTCTTTGATTTTGAATTGAGTACCAAAGTAATTTAAAACTTAATCAGTCTGTCTAAAATCCAGAACCAAACAAGATCTTAGGTTTCATCCACCCATTTCATTCATCACATTGTGACGTGACAGGAGGCCTCAAGGTAAAAGCGTCCATATAGCTAGCTATATATTATCGTAGAAGAAGATTGCATAATTTTGTGCCAAGTCACTGGGAAAAGGAAGCCCTACCGCCTTCCATTTCCATCTTCCATACACATCTCCATTTAAAAAAGTTTCCACCAGTTTATGTTTAACAAACAACACAAAAAAACTTTATTAAGTATTCTCAATTTTTTCCCCACTCGACAATGTTTTCCTACTTTCCATTGTTTCCCTCTCTGAAAGCTGATACAAAACTCTCGGCTTACAAGCCGAGTGGACTAACTAGTAAACTTGTATGAATAAAAAGGAATTATTTGTATCTTCAAAGGAAGCCCTTGTGCAGGCTTCTCCTTTTGAGAATGGATTAATGCTAAAATAGAGGAAGCGGAGCAGAAGTAAGGATGCTGTTGTTGTTGTTGATGATGGTGAAAGCAAAAGGAACAACAAAGCAGGACAAAATCGCTCCAAGCATCATATTTCTCTTTCAAGCATTATCCCACACATAAAATACATGGCTGGAGCCCATCATCAACTTTCTCCGTTTCCAATTCCCAATTTTATGTATGTTGTATGTAGAATGGCTACATATACACTGTCTGCTCCAGCTCCCGAAAAGAAGCAGTGAATCAAACTTGGACTGGAGAAAGTTTCCACTAACTAGAGAAGTAAAAAAGAAAGCAAGGAGCAAACTTCAGAATAAATGTTACATTCGAGAGGGACGAGGAGAAAACTGTTTATTTCGTGTAGTTTCTTTTGTTTGCCTCGTCTGCTGTTGTTGCTTTCACCAGCTGGATAGAGTATCGACATCTAATTTTTAATAGGATGTGTAAACAATGGCTTTTGTGTAGTGACTTCACGTTTCAGTTGAGCTGAATAAAACTGATACATGCTTATAAAAGTAGATTCGTTTCCTCCTTCAGCATCTGAATAAATAACTAGAGCGATCCTCATTTTCAATATTTTTAAAAACAATTTTCATTGAGCAAGCTCATCTACAAAACGAGAGGATAATTTTGGACTAAAATGCACGAAATGATTGTAGGTACTTAGGATTAGGATTCCCGTATGTTGGTAAATAGATAATTAGTCCCAGATCCCAGGTGCTCCCGCTCTCATTAGTATGCATGCATACAAAGAGCCACATTTGCTGAGATGCTTACTGGAGCTGGGTAGGTACACATTGATACGAGTACCTACAATATGACAATGGTTTTAAGCATTTTGCTAGTCGACTCTACTGAAATTATGGGAAAGGGAGGGAAATGCGCTTAATTAATCCGCACTATTTATTACATAACATTTGGTATTTAGAGATAATGAGTTTATGTAATTTATCCCTGGAGTCATCACCATAGCCTTGCTCCACTTTCCCAATCCTAATTCCAAATCAGGAAATAATCGTTGAGGAGTAGAACAGCAGGATCCACACATACTCGCCAACATAGTCGCTTTCTTAGGCTAACGTTAAGCTACCAGGACGGTTTGGTTCGCTACGATACTAACCCATATTGCTCATAGTTTTATCATTTGACTGTTGCGTCATCATCACAATCATCGTCATGTCCTTATTAATGTCTCCATATTTCATCAGGAAAAGTGCATTATTCATTCAACAACAGTCAGACATTCTCACTCGACACTCACAGAAAATGAGCTAGTGTTTCTGAACATTCGACGATACTCAAAAGTAAGAAAGGCACAAATAAGAAGAGAAAGTGCCTGTTTCGTACAAATATTCAGCTAGCTGAAATGCATCAACCTCAAAACCACTCTCCATCACCACACAGGTTCTAAATACCGTTATTTTAATTCACCACCAACCAACATCAACCACCCAAATTAATTGATTAAAATTACTCTTCTCTACTTTCTCCCTGCCAGTGGTGAATTAAATACCTTTCAGTTTTTGGCAAATATTTAAATGATTTATACTCTTCCACAAACCCATTCCCACTTTTCCACCTCTCTCATTAATGAAAGATACGCCAGTTCCTGGCGCCCATTTCATATCAAATATAAAGTGCTTCTCGCAAAAACCCGCTGTTTTCCTCCAGACAGACAAGCCAAACTTCCTTCCAGGAGATTTACCTCACCCCATCCATTCCCATTTAACAGTGACAAGGTAAACCAGGACTATTACCGCGATCATTATGAGCACTCGCTGGAAAATAGCTACCTTTTGTATTTATCTCCACATATTGTTGTCTTGTACTGTAATACATACTACTTGTGATATTTTTTCACATTTGTTGATATGTACGCATTTCCAAAATTCAGAAAGTCGAATGAAAAAAAAAGCTCCCATAAGTCATCACATCCCCCCATCTTACCACATCCCAATCCACAGAAGAACCATTATCTTTTATGTAATGTGCCTCCACCTTCGCGGCCATCCAGGCATAATGATAATACCCCCTATCATCCCCC
>JAQIXQ010000255.1:0-39803 GCA_034700485.1 Pseudosinella alba | reverse complement strand
CTTGGCTTCAGTTTTTGTTAGAACCAAAAAATAGAACATGTATGAATTGAATTAATATCATATCTCGTCGAGAACCAACGGTACCAGCGTCACTTGTACTGGAATAGTAGGTCGTAGGAATTGTATGATATGTAAATTACTTCCTTGTATGTATGTCATGTGAACGTGAACTGAAATGACTGATACAATTATGCTAATACAATTATGTGTGATGATGGGCAATTGCGTCTGCTTACAATTAGTTCAAAGCGCTATAGGTCAAACTTTTGCAAATCAAATCAAGCATGCAGTCATATTAGCCCACTTAAATGTATCTACATGATTTGATTTATATTGGAGTAGCTGAATTGCAATTTCAAATGGTCATTTATAAATGCATGACTCATTCAACACCTTCCAATTACGACTGCTAATAGGCAAATTAACAATAATTATCTTATCATAAATACAATTTTTTGAAGATTAGCAATACTGTGTTATCTAGTTAATTCAACACTCTACAAATTCGAGAAATCTATTTCTGTAGTTAATTTTATTTAAGTTTTATATTTTTTCTTCGTCGCTCAAGAAATCAGAAAACCACGAGCCATACGGAAAGAAAGCTCAGCGCTGATAGAAATATACATAAACTACCCTCCAGTCTCAAACTTGTAAATTTACAATAAACTTTTAATATGCATTCTTCGCATCTTATAAATTGTGCTATTCTACGAATAAAATAGGCCCGAATGAGGGTAAGCATGAAATAACAATGAGGATATTACATTACACAGTCATTCCCTTGTATCCGTCTTTCAGATAACTAAAGATATATAATATGGCTATGAAAGCACTTTCAGCTTTCACTTTCCAAAACCTCAAAATCAAGAGGATGCGAATGTCTACCTGGAAAACATACAAAAGGATTATTTGCATTGACTAAACCCATTCAAATCAAATATTCAAAATTTGAACAGTTACCTATCTATTTCCGCATTCTGGTAATCACTCCATGAAACATAATCCCTCAGAATAGAGGCTTACAAGCCGCAAGTTGTTTGGTAATCCGTGTATCAGATTTCCATGTCTAGCAACCATTGAAATTTTCCCTACTGCCGATTCTCCAAGAGAAACGTATCACATGCTCTACTTCAATCTAATTAACAAATGAATCCCGCACGCCATTCACTTATCGGAAATGGGAATCATTTCTCCATCTCAGCAGCATCATCATCAAAACACTGATATTCTGATTGAGTCCTGATATGAATAGGGATGCAGAATGGCAGAATCTCCATTTGTTTGAGAGGAACTCCATTTCAATGAAAGTACCTGGTGCTCTTCAAAGAAAGCCCTTTTGATTTTAACCGGTCCACATGTAATATGAAGCCTAAACTTCCTTCTTTCTCCTTGCCTCCTCACATATCATAAACAAAATATCCATTTACATTATTGAGTACAGTCATAATTCCCAGAATTTAATATTTCATTCTATATTCATATTCCATATCACTCGCGTGCTTTTAAATAGGCTCGGATTCCTCCCTTTTGATGATTCCGCTGCACTGCCCATTCCTACGGTTGATATTTTTCGTGATTTTCTCTGGCGCTTTCATCTTCCGTGAAGGGGACCATCAAAGACTTTGCAGAAGTACATGATTATGATCACTTTCCCCGTACTAACTTCCAATGCAATGCCACGCTAATGCAAAGCGATGGCTGGGAGGCACTTTGGAGGAGTCGGAATTTGAAAATAATGAAATAATATGCTCCCATCATCAGCCAACAGGCAAATCTCAATATCACTACATGAGATTGTCGGAAGGGAAGTAGGGAAAAACAAGCCAAAGCAAACAAGACGCTGATTGCGGAAATGATCAAGAGATGATAAATCCATCTCAGTTGGTTGACTTGTAATAGAAAAAGAAAATTCATCACAGGAAAAGCCACACAGATCCGGGCACGGGATTGGGAATGGAGGGGAAGGGGCTAGCTCAAGTTGATGGAAGAATGGAATGTTTGCTGTTGTGGAGTGTTATGGTTGTTGATTCCCTCCAGGAACAAGAAGTGCTCAATATTTCTATGATATGATAAGCAAACAACTACATATTTCTCTGGAGTTCCTCCGAAAATCATGAAGGACGAACGTTCTGACTAATGAGATTTTTTTTTATTAAGATCTCATTCCTATCATCATCCTCCTCTTCTCAAGTGTTCTTCCTCGAGGAGTAGAGGTCATGATGTTTCCTCCCCGTCTGTATTTACCAAACCATTTCATTCAATCACTTCCTGAGTTAGGACATTTGCCTTTCCCGTCCAAAGAAAAAATATGAAAAGGAAACTTGAGCCCATTCATTGCATCAAATGGCTCTTACAATGAAACAGTTATATGTAGTCATATAGCCATGATGACATTCTTGGCCTGCTCCATTTGTCCTCTGTGATCCATTAATTTTTATTGGGATATTAATGAATGACGTCTGCTCACATTTCACATTATTTTACTGGCACGTGCCCATCATCATAGTTATATTTCTACTTGCTGAAAGTTGTCCGTACACGATGGTTTCCAGTAATTATATATAATTATTATAGCGATAGTTAGGTTAGATATGGCATAAGGGAAGTGAAGTAATCAGCTTCTCCCATTTCATATTAGCTAATTGCTCGTTTTCATTTTCTCTGGCGAAATGATGCAATAAGAAATCTTGAAAATAAAATGGAATATTGAATGCAAACTGAGAAGCATGTCTTCATTTCCAAGAGAAGCTAGCGCACGAGTAGTGTTATCTCAAATGGATAATAAGTCTATTTTTTCCGTCTGCTCCTTCTTGGCTTCTTCCGTGTTTAGCATGTTTTTACCGCTAGAAATGTTCAACTTTTTCGTTTCCTAAAAACACATTTGAATACACAGCCATGCACATATTCATAAAACTTGCATCTAATTACCGTGATCTCTCTGGAGAATTCCCCATTTCCGTTTTCATTTTTTTTGTCTTCCCTCCTCGTCATCAGTCAGCATAAAAAGCAGGGAAAAAATATGCTTAACCTGTCTCCTGAAACATTTCTCTTCCTCTTTCCTTTCCCCATTCCTTATGCAAATAATCATAAAAAAGACAAGACGAAATTATAGCTCAGAAATATTCATATTATTTTCACGGCCCTCTGCCCTCTTCCCTGGTTCTCTTGTAGAGCACAAGAGATATGATATGATATGATATGATTGCTACATAGATACACACTCATCCTCCATTTTATACAATAACAATAATAATAAGAAACTAAGAAGAAGGAAGGGGAAGAGGAAACGCACTGCCGCTGCGGCACTGACGAATTTAACTGACGAATGAATGGCTGCAGTAGCAGGGAATAATAAGAAGCAAACGAACTTTTTCTTCTTCTTTTGTCATCATCATCAGCTTTCCTTCAAGAGTTTCCCAAGGAAAGAAAGAAAATCGAAGGAGAAAGTCAAAAACTTTCTTCTTTCAATGTATGTATATATACCAGACAGCCACCCTCCTTTCCCTTCCCCTCTACCTTTTACAAACATTCTCTATTGCACACTCCGTTCCCAGAATTTGGAGTCATGGAGGGGAAGAAACAAGTTGATTTCATTTTTCTTCCTTTTTATTACAAGAAAAATACACAATTTCGTTCCTATTCTCCACATTCCGTTGTGTCGTCATTAGGAAACTTGCTTGTTCCTTTGTGAGTACAGCACATCAAACCCAGTTTATGAGGATGTGAACATGATCATGATCATCGTCGCAGAAGACACAGAGCATTTACAGTTGGCTGAACATTAAGGCTTCCCCCTCCCTCCCTTCCTTGTGCTTATCATATCGGATAACATCAAATATTACATTTTCTAAACAGATATGTGGGTGTAGTTACAAGTGCATGCCTTGTGTACAGGATGATGAAGATTGTATCATCTCATTTTCTTACATTTCCTCATTATCTTCAAGATATCTGTAAATAGAACTCATTCACGTGGATATGCAGGGGGAACATATATCCTGGGAGCGGGTGCTCGTGCCTCATATACCATCCCATATCCCATACAAACATGACTGAATTCACAGACGCGACGTAGGTAAATATTTCTGTACTCAAAACGCTGGAAAAATAATAAGTCCCTCTCCCATCTCAAAGCAACAGCAGAGAAATTGAGTTATAGCTAGGATAGCTCTTCCAGCCGAGTTGTTTGAATTCTCAAAAATATGATAGGAAAAGGATGCAATTGTGTTCCATCTTATTGAAAAAGGTTCGACCCGGCTTTCATAAGGGATATATTATGGCATGGAACACCGGTGCTGAATGTTGAGGTCGCTGCTGGTGAGTGGGTGGAACAAGGACACAAGGGATTTTATTTTCTTGTAAGGCATATTCCAAGTTTTTCATTTCAGAAGGAAAGGTATGCCAAGGGATTGATCCTCCCAGGGAAAAACTTTTCAATATTTACAGTTTTTTTTAGTGAAACACCTTGGAGCATGGGACATCAACCCATCACTGCTCAATCGAAACGTAGAAATATTTTCGTTGTGATACTCCCTGATTCAAATGATTCAATACCTTCAACAGATACCTTCAACTTGTAAACTAGAGTTGATGTTAAATTCAGTACGAAAGACTGCTTCTCGTGATATTCTCCATTTCTAACCCAAATCCTCTATAAAATTCGCTATCGTAAAATGATCCCCAACTTTTATGAAAGTAAAATAAAATTCTTCCCATTTTCCACCAGGAAAAAATATCTCCAGGGTGGAATCCCAAAAAGTCTGGAAGAGTCTGTAAGAATGTTACGGATTCAAATAATGCTCAATCGATTGAAGCAAGCGATCGACTAAGCAAAGCGTGAATAGTTTTGTTATTGTGAGACTCATTCTTCCAAGCAGACGAGCAGAATCTGCAAGCTGTTATGATTGGATGGGCCAATGCCACGCTTTGGCCATATCATATCGTTTTCAAGCAAAAATACATATTCCAAATTCCCGAGATTTTTTTTATTATAAAGAAGGGAAGTTGAGATGAAAATGGGAGCGGGTCTGTTGATAGCGCTATCGGAATTTGCTCAAGTATTAAACTGACAAGGACAGTTTTTGAGCTGGATAGCCCCAGGGCTATTTAGAACTTACCATGAGATTAGCTGATCCTGCCTGTGAGAGTGAGCTCATCATTTTCATAATATAAAAAAGTTATTATAAGTCCCTGCACATCCATCCATTCATCCGCCCACACATAGCTAACTCGATCAATATAACTCATGAAATGGTGGAACGTAGCAAAATCTCATTCCTTTTTCATGTAGCCTCCAGCACCATCCCGTATTAAAATATGTATAGCCATGTATTCCCTATTAAACACGATGATATTAATCGTAAGTTGGACCCTTGTCACGCAAGAGAAAGTTGGAAGCTTAAACGTGAGGTTAGTCAAAGTTCATGGCTCGTTCTCTGATCGCCATCGTCATCATCTTCATCCTATCCAGATAAAACTGCTCGTTTGCCACACGTTTACAACTTTTAGGCAAAAAAAGATATCGAATTGATCCAACACATTTTTTTCTCTTCTTCCCTGTCCACAACAAACGAACCAACCGTGTAATAACTCTTAAATGAGCGTGGCATCACCACGTACGCAAACTTGGGCTGTTAGATTGATGCTGTTGTTACGGATGATGATGTTGATGATGATGATTGCCTATCAGTCAAGTTCAAGGCTTGGCCATCGCATCCCCCTCATGACTTGAGCATGGAGTAGGTGCTCAATCAATAGGGAAATAAACACTTTCCCCTCATGATTTTCTCTTCTCTCCGGGTGCTGGAAATGCACTTTTTCGATTAGGTTTACAAATACATCCAACTGGTTTCCTCAACATCAAGTGTATTGATAGATAACTTTAATCCTCACCAGCTATCCCAGTCAGTCCGGTGATAATGATATAAATTGGAGAAAGAAAGCTGACCAAATAGAAAAAAATCCTAGGGTAAAAATAAATTCAATGTCCATCCATCCATCTATCTATCCAAATCGAATCTCTCTCTTCCCTCTTCAAAGTTAAGCTTGGGGCTTTTCCTAGAGAAAAACGATGAACTTTGATGGTTTATCGAGGAGCAAAATTCGTAGGAAGGAAGAGAAAGCAATAAAGTGTATCTATCCTGTCCTGTTGTATTTTCAACATTTCGACTATGACTGAAACAACAAGAAGATCTATCTAACCCTATTTTACCTATTGGACTATTTTTAAAATTTAATTTCGACGTTGTTGTTAGCCAGCCCATCAATATCTTTGCATTATCTTTTTGTCGATCCGAACTTAAACACGTTGTTTAACTTATCTCATCATTATCATTATTCAGTACTTATTATTATGCTTGTAGCTTTACGAGTGGGCTTTTACACTTATTATGCACAATATTTTTATTTTCATCAAAAAAATCTACTGCACTTGTCATGTGTGTAAACTAATACCTTGTATTTTTTCACCAAGTGAAGCTGTTAAGATAATATGGATAAATGTTCTCTCTCTCCCTCTCTTAAATAATTCCATTTCGCTTCACTTTACCACATTTTTGACTATTTTTACAAACACATTTAAACTATTTCATGTTCCTCCTTTTGGTGAAATATGCAAGCTCTCATGTTTCATCCTCGTATAACTCACACTCATCTCATGCATTTATGCTTGGGCAAAACGAAACATGAGAGGAGTCCATTAAGAACATGGTCTCTACTTTTAAGTCGTATTAGCTTGAAAAATTCAGTCTGAAACAGCTCATTTTTGGTATGTAAAGTATGATGATGTCTTGTTGGTGATGATGGTGATGATCATGATGCGATTACCAGATAAAAAAAGAAATACCCCGAGAAACTGGTTGAATTGTAAGGAAGATCCATCTTCTCCCGTCTCTCTCCACCCAAGCAAATTCAAGGTTTATGCAGTTGCATTCATGCATGGGATTGAAGTGAAGAGCTCAAGAAAAAAGAAGGCGACAGGAAGAAAGAAAAATTATGCCGAAAATGGGAAGCCGATTTCCCTATTTTCTTTCCTTGATCCGCTCCGTTTCAACCCAGAGATTTCCTATTTCTTGAGGAAAAAATATGAAGACGTGATTCATTCCTCTTCCAATTCCAAGATGCACACACTGCCATAAAGAGTAAAGACCTTAAGTAGACTAATATATTTAGACAAGTGGATGGATGGATAGATGGATGGAATCATCATCGACTTCCCCACTCCCATTTCCAAAACTCGTAGGACAAAATGACGGCAATGAAGTTAAAAGAGTGAAACGTGTTTGCATTAAGAGAAGAGGGGAAGGATGATGTGGCAGTGGCAGATGATTGTAGAGATGGATGAAATGATGAAGATCAAGAGAACTGCATCGAGTAATATGGAGCGTTTGGAGGAAGCAAATATAGCGTAATCATCGCATCACCACCACCTCATTCTCGACTGGAGGAATTTCTCCCTTTCTCCCTCATAATAATCCTTAGCATTCGAGTCAAGAAAATTTCTGACTTCCTCCCTCCACCTCCTTATTACATCGCATTAGGGCTTGTTCGGAATCATGAATGAAATGAATAGTTCGTGAGTGAGGGATCCCCACCATCATCATCATCATCCTCCCTCACCATCCCCATCCTTTTCTACCCTTCAGTCAGGAAGAGCAAGGGTAACATCTGGGAAATGCATTTCCTCTTCGAATGCATTTTGAATTTTCGGATGCACTTTTCAAGTTGTTAATATTGGACATGCACAGAAGTATAAATGTACCCATACACTTCGTATCGGCCTGTCCGTGTGGTCTGGTCTATTATTATAAAGGGTGGTCCATATACCTATATCCCTTGCAACTTACATGAACTATGTATATTTCTAATATTCAGATTCAGATCACATCATCATCCCGACTCCCGACTGCCTTTCCATCTTCCAAAGGATAACTTTTCCTTGCACTCTTCTCTCCAATTCCCCTGAGCCCACTCAGAATAAAGAGGAATCAAGAAAAAGGCATGTAGGAGAAATGTGTAATGCAATATTTTTGATGTGATATTAGTGTAGTGTAGACGTGTGTTGTGTGCTTTACCTTCTCATTCACAAGTTATTTTATTTTTTGTCGGGGATACGGATAGCGTGTGCATAATGGTCTCTACATGAGCATTTCATTTACTCCCCCTTTTATACTCGGATCTTTTTGAATGCAGTCTTTTTAGTTTATTTTTTAGCTCGAAAGAAAATCAAGCCGAATTCGGTTTACAATTTACATTGCATTGATGATGTGAGTTAGAGAACCCTTTTTGTACATTTTTATGTATTCATTCCTCCCCGATCACATGGCTATAACCGAGGTCTTATGCAAACACAAAAAATGCCGCGATAAGATCAAGAAATCTATCGGGTGAGTCGGAGTTGGCGGAAATGCTCCCTCCTTAAATAGTTATGCTGAGAAGACATACCCTCCAGGTTTTTTCCGGATAAGGATAAGCCTTTTTCTTCGTTGCATGAATGCAATATATATGCAACCTTGCCTTGAATTCTGCTCTCAAAAGAAAGATTTTTATGCAGGGAAGAAAGTGGAAAGTAGAAAAAAAGTAAAATAGGATTGCATTTATTCCTCTTCTTCTCCCCACAAAACCTGAATCTTATCTGGGGATTCTTCCTCCTCCCCGTAAATACTTTTTACTACAGTTTAATAATAGTAATATAAGATGTTCTACACTGGAAATGATACTAAAACCGATGTCCTGCAAAAAAAAATCAGAATACGGCACTAGCAACAGAGACGGATCTTTATTCCAGTCATGAAAGCCATTCCAAGCGTATTGTTACTTAACAAACAAAAAAGTTTTTCTTTAAAAAAGCGATACTAATTCTCATTACAAGTTTTCTTTCCCTGCATTTTCTGCTACGTGAATGCACTCGTAGTAAAATACAAAAAAGCATCAATGTCTAGTTCAAAGTAAAAGCAAAGGCTGTTAGCCAACTCGGTTTTGTTAGCTTTTTTTCTGGAGGAGGATGTCGACTGTCTTCTGTTTATCCTACCGTTTTCTGCCACCAGCTATATTTGCTCAAGTTTCTTAGATGATCACGATCACAATGATGATGATGATGGTGATGACCTTCTCCTTTACTGTTTGGATTGCCATTTCCCAGTGAAAAAGTAACTTTTTTTCTTCATAACTTTTTACGGTGCAGTGTGCCTGGAGCCGGGAACCCAACCTGCTATCCAGCTTCGTAGCTCGATAGCACTTAAGAACAAAGTAGCCATGTCACTGGTTCGTTACTCTGATATAAAAGCAGTCCTTTCGGGGACATCATATCCTCTTCCCAAGCAAACTTTTTTCTGTAGGATGATGGGACTGGTGGAATATAACTGCATTTATATTTTACATGAACTGGGAGTCAGAATGCAACTCAGGGCTTTTTTAGCCATCATGCCAGCCTTCCGTAATGATTCATACTGCTGGTGTGCTCCTCCGTGCCTAACATTCATTTTGTTTTTTTTCTATATTTTTGGAAATAATAAGACCAGAGAGAATCATCATGATCGCAGACCGACTGTTGTGCACTGCACAGATCTTGTCTTTTCTTCCTGTTCGTGAGCATATTTATATCCAACTAAACTAAACCAAGCCAGAAAAAAGCCCAAGTAAAAAAAACAACCAAGAAAATGGAGACCAGACCGAAGGCAGCTCTCATGAAGTTTCTCTTCTGAATTCACAATTTTCTTTCTATGCATCGCATGACAACTGCCGGTTTCCTCTCTCTTTTGCCTTTTTATCCCTGTTCCACTGTTTGTTGTCTTCTTACCCGTTTTCCTTCTGTTTGCCGAGCTGACTTTGGTTTCGATGTAGCTGGTTTCATTCCGGTGGTGCGTGCCTGGGCTACACACTTTTCTTATTACGGAAAGTCCACACACAAAAATTGTTACTTTTCCTTCGTCATATAAAAAACTCAAGCTGGAGCTATATCCGTGATAGTGACGAAATTATATTCATTTCATATTTCTTTCCTCGGTCAGAGAAGGAGCACAAATCTTGCCACGTGACGACAGACTAAAATTGTGCATCTTTTTTCTTACTCTCTGACTTTGGTCTTGAGTCGCGTTTCAGAGGAAAAAATATGGGAGGAAGACGATGGATTTCGGTTTTGATTATTATGTTTCCCTGGGTGCCTCTACCCACTATACTAGCCACCCCGGTCTGGGTCTGATTCTGGTTTTTCGCTATTAGACAGGACCTTAAAGACATTTCCCAAGAACATGCACATATATAGCTACTTTTGTATATTTTTCCAGTCCCAGTATTTTGCCTTTTTTGGTTTTTTTTTATTATCACTATTTGCTTTTCCTTCCCTTTCCATTTACTTTAGTTTTAGACTCGTATATTATGACTTGAGTCGGCGGGAGACTTCCCTGCTGAGTTTGTCTGGACTCTGTATTGATGTTCAGGATGGCATTAGCAATGATCATCATCTATCCCTTTTTATTCCTCATATAATATAATATAGTTTTTTATCGTACTAAAAAGGGAATGAGTAAATATAGCAGATAATAAAAATATACATGTATGATATGATATCGCATTATGAATGAAATGTCTTTCTCCTCCTCGTTCTCCATTTACTCCATTGTTTATGGGACTTCATGTTTCCGAAACAATCATTTGCTCTGATGTGATGTACATTAGCAAAGCTTTGAGGAAATGAATGTATGAAATTATCCTGTTTGTGAAGGTTTCACAATGAATTGGAAGGAACATTCTCTGAATTTGAAGGAAAATGTGACGATCCTGCCGGGTCATATAGGTTACCCTTAGGTATTTAAGCAGGAATGACAATTGCATTGAAGTTAATGAGAATAGTAGAAATTGCCACACATTTTAAGCCCTTTTGCTTGTTTCCATTTACACAGAAATATTTCCAGGATAGAAGGAAGGAGGAGAGGAAGGGATAAGCAAACCGTGTGAGAAAAATATATGTGACATGGCATGAGCATGAACATGAACATATTTGGACATAACGATCATCCATAATCCGTGAATTTTACGGTTCTACCCCAGATAAAATGAACACATGAGGAAAGTCATAAAACTTGCCAGAAAAGAAAATCTCACTTAACTTAACTCCCTCCGTGTATTCACTTTAACCCAGTCAAGTCAAGTCAAAGTCAGCAGATATGATATGATATGAGCCAGAGGAATTTGGAAGAAAACAGGGAATAATGTAAATAAACAGGGGGAACGTATACAGCAAAACAAGAGCAATTTCATTTGACATGACTGGAGCAACATTACACGAGAATGAAATATATTGCTCTCGTCGCTCCACATTCATTCCCATCATTGTACATTATTACTAGTCGTCAACATTTTGTTGACAATGTGACGAGGAAAACGGAAAAGGGGGATAATAATATCAAGACCAAGGAGTGAGGAGAGAGGACCATGTAGAGTCAACAAGTTAAGTTAAATGTGAAGATCTGTCTGAGCAGCCGACAACAAGGCGCCAACAGGAATCTTATCCTCTGGAAGTTTGACACCCGGAATGACACCCATTTCATATTTATTTTTGGGGGAAGATCATCACCATCCTCTTCTTACTAATATAGGCATAGTCATATCTCCAATGATTCTTTACCCTTGAGATTGAGTAGGAAAGGAAATCCCCCCAAGAAATTGAAGACATATGTGTGTTAACAGGATCTTACCCAACTCATGTTCATCTAAATTACATTTATGTATTTTTGGTCACATATCAGTGGAGAAATATCGTGTGTGCAATCGGAGAAATGGTAGGAAGGACATTAGGACTTTGGTTACGCTCCGTTCGTTTTTAACACGACCGCAGAAAATTTTGAGAAAAAGATTTTATTTGGTTATTCTACTTTTCCTGTAAAATAGCTTTATCTTAAGTAAATATTATATGATTCTAGTTGGGTGCTTGTAAAATTGATATGCAACACTAACAACGGCAAGCGCTCCAGTAAACTTTTCATTTTTGTCTATCATCCCTAACCACCAAAAGACGCACACATCTAATGCATAAAGTAGATACAGAGTTTTACAATTTCAATACAGTCGGCGTTCAAGTTAAATTTAAAATATTTTGTTGCATTTTTTAATTGATTTTTTTGTCCAATTGTCCATTTTCCCTCGTGCTTGAAGTTTGAATGGACTGCTTCCTTCCATTACTCCCATTCTCCTCCCTCTTGTTCGAAGTGAAACATCTTTATTGTGGGTGCCCGTCAGTTAGGACATTTATGATAAAGTAGTTAAAACATGTAGTCAGTTATCTTGCAATGAATCTCCTTCACCCAAACAAAAAGTCAGTTTCAGGAAAAGGAATAACTGACTGAGCTGAACAAAAAATCAATGTCTTCATTTTTCATATCATGATGATTCATACACTTGCGTTGCATATGAGTTGTAGGCTACATCGCGTAACCAATATTACCATCATATCATATACCCCGGTCATCACACAATAATAAATACACGGTTTGCTTACCCCGACTCTAACTCTTACTTAACTTATTCCACTGTCAAAAATTTTGCTGGGAGAAGAAAAATGATGGATTGCTTTCTCTTTCTAGAGAAAATAACGGAGTGCTCTTTTGTGTCCAGTTGAGTACTCATTCTTCCCACTCCCAACTTCCTCTGTTGACTTCTCCCGATATAGTCGATATGCATTACTTACAGTATTACATGGTCTGGTATTGGGAAAGCCAAACATATTCTTCCTTTATGAAACAAGACTTCTTGAAAGAAGTGTAGTTCAATGTTTAACGTCAGAGGAAGACAAATGAGAAAGTGTATAAAATGAGAATTTCATGTTCCGTCCAAAAAAGTCCACCCCAAAACGTCAGCGAGTGAATCCACTCCCTTGATCGATTCGATTCAGCATTGGCATACGTAAAAAAGTAAATAAATAGTATCCAACTAGATGCAAGGGAAAACAATAAGGATGAAATGATGATGGTGATGAAAAAACCAGTTACTTTACTTTACCCCCAAATATTTGTTTAACAAATGACCATACAGGAAATAGTCTGTGGTAGTTGGGGCTTCCTCCTAATTTTGTAAAAAGCTCTTTCTCCTTCCGGTCAAAATAGATCTGTTTGTAAATAAACAAATAGAGGGGATTGGGACTGGACTGGAGGATCTTTGATGTTGGGCTTGTGTCATCCATCAATTTCAATATTAATTTTAACATCCACAAATACAAAATATATCTTGCAACATGTAAGGTTTCAAGTAAACCAGTACAAGACCACATACATAAACTGAATACATTTTCAATTTTTGCGAGATATTTTTACCAAAATTCAATCTAGGTGCTCTCCATATTTGCCTTTTTAGAACTTTTAGCGTTTAAGGTTTACATTTTACCCCTACTGCACCATTTTGTTATCGATCTTCCATCCTCCGATCCCATAATTTATCCCAGTATAAATGATGACGACTCCCTCTTCTTTAGCGAATGATAAACGATTAGATAATTTCCAATTTTATTGTCCCCGCAGCAGTGTAAATCATAGGTGGATGTCTTTCTCAAAGTGGCTCCCAGCTCTGAGTACGCAGGAATAAGGAAGCAGGCACAAGAAGTTTTTATAGTCCTCTCACTCGATATTAATATATCATTCCATAAAATACGGGATATTTATACAAGAATTGCCATTTTATATGGAAATATGATAATAAGCAGATAGGTATATTAAACATTAATGTCTCGGGTTAAATATGTATGTGTTTGTGCATAAAAATTTAAACAACGCTTTCAACAACCTCCTCAGACGGGAGGATGTGGAGGGTCGTTGGGTTGGGCTAACTAGATGTAATAATGTCATCCCATCTGTAACACTCCACATGCAACAGCCAACATTAAAAAATAAATTGTTCCTTTTGATTCAGTTATTAATTTATTCTTCCAGTTATTAATATTATTGCCTATATCATATCCTATGCCAGGTCATATATGCCATAGGCACATAATAATGATAAGTGGTGTAGACGCAGAGTAGATAGATCTTATTGAAAAATTCTTGGCTTCCAGCCCAGAATAGCGAAAGGAAGAAACATGTAGCGTGAAACTATCTTCTCCTCACTTTTCCCTTCCAATTTCTGAACCTGACTCTTAATTCGAACGTCACAATCCCAATCCCAATATGAACCTGTTTTTTTTTTTGGAGAAATCCGCTTTAGATATTGGAATTGGAGTGAAAACATAATTATATACCTAGGTCCATATATGAATCAAATCCAATAGGATGCATTCAAGGGGAAGAATAAATCCGCAACATTATTTTTTCAATGAAATACCTAGTCTCGTTGTAGATTACTAGGTTGGATGTTAAAATTGGATGTAAAAAAACTATCAGGGATCAAAGGAATGGTGTACCTACACCCTCATCACAACAACACCGCCAATGCCGCATAACATGCCTTCTTTCCGTTTTCCCTTTCTCCTTCCCATTCACTTCCACCCATTCATTCATTCCCGTATCCCCCTTGATTTTATTTCATTCCCTATTTACTTCTTTGTTTAGCTAGACAGCTATTTACCAGGGAGAGGATCATTCATCTTGCGATGTAATCGGGACGGGTTTCCTCCCTCTTCCTCTCTTCCCATTCCTGATAATAATTACATGAGATGAGATGAGGAGGATAAGTTTTTTGGGAGGAGGACTAAAGGTTAGGTACGGAAGTTTTTGGCTTGACTCAAAGTCATAGCTTCAGCTTACGAGTGAACAATGATAACATGATATTGTCCTCTTCTGGTTCAATATCCCATTTGTTCAGCGCAGCGTAATCTCCAGTAGGATTTTTTACAAAAGAAATTTTTTTCTTAGCACACCCGCCAAGAAACCATCCAACATGTCCAAAGCTATTTACTCCATATATCCTGACCCTTCAGCAATCAGCACTCCACCACAATATAACTACGGCAGTGTCACTGTCGTCAAAGAGCCAATGTTGCAGGCCTGGTACACCATTCCACAATAGAAGGAAAAAGCAATTTCCATATCCTACATATTCTCATCCGAATCTCGATTCAAAACTTTTTCTCTCTGAGGATCGGAAGTTGTTTATATTCTGCTATGCTGCATTCATTGCGATTTCCTATTTTCCCAACTCAAGTAGGAAAAAAGCACTCAAGTGCATTGGGGTGGGTCACACGTTACAACATCCCCGATACAAAAAAAGTACTCCAACGACCCTCACGACCATAAGCCACAGCCAGCCCATGTGTATATGTAACCCCCAGTCAGTCGATAATAATGTCAGACGAGAAAAAACTCATTGCGTCATTGTATCGGAAGAAGTTCCACTCTTCCCCATTATTCTCTCCTAGATCCCTAAATATTTCTTGTAAGTGGAGCGTGCATGTTTCCATTCCCTTTATGCAATTGGGATATTGGCTCAGTCCTCTGGAGTGTCCTCTGCCTCTATTTACAACGAGCGTGTATTCTTACCCTCCTTTTCCTTTTTATCAGATCGGATAATTTTTTTTGGATGTACTTTCTTTTTTTCCTCCTTTCCATTTCCCTTATTTTGTAATCATATTTGTCTTTTGGAACATTTGGAGCGTAAAACAGGACCATAAGTGGAGTAACTGAGCTGATGGTGGGGCTTGCCAGGAATTTTCATTTTGGGATTTGTGCCCTGCCCCACATCTACAAAAGTTGCCATTATTCTTATTGTGTGTAGCCAAGTCAGTGCATCACAAATTGTAGAGATTAGAAGATCCAACAGATCCAATCTACTTATTTGTTTGCTTGAAATGCACTGTACCAAAAGGAGGAGAAAGGGAGAGGGAGAGAGAGAGGACCCACAGTAAACAAAAATTTGTTTGTATAAAATGGCCCGTGTTGATTTTCTGATATGACTGAGTTTGCATTGAGCACACATAAAAGGCATTTAATAAAATATGTGCATTGTAGCCTTGTCGAGTGTATTTAGAATGTATATTAAACACATGCAAAGGGCTTCATGACTAGACGAGGATGCTTGTGCCATGTGCTTGTGAAAGCTCTTCCTTCCTTCCTACCACCATCATTCCAGTTTCCTCCAACCAACTCAACATATTTGACATGGCTATGTTCTGATTCATTCACCCATTTATAGTTGATAACGTATCTTGTGTCCTCTCTCCCTCTCCAAGCATCATTATCAAATCCTCATTCACCTCCACCTCCCTCCTCCAAACTTGCCAGAGTGGTTTCGTTATTATTCCACAGTCCAAAAAAAACCAACCCAGCCATTTTTGGCATCCGGTTTATTCGGGCTCATCATCATCCCGTAAATATTATCATACTCCAGTCATTCGATCAGCTTATGCTGACAATGAGCTCACTCTTATCCCAATTTTTTTCGGATCTGATTGTGAGTGAAGAGAGTGAATTGAGGAAAAAGGACGAGAGAGGAGAGAGGAGGGGGAGGAGAAGGGCATTCTGGATGACTAAGGAGCCACTTTTGTCCAATGATATTGAATACATATTTCATCTTCTTTAATGAGCTCAAACGGCAGATGGGATTTTGATCGAGGTTTATTCTTCCGGACTGTGTTTGCGACGGGTCGATTGTGCCCATTTCCCCTGAATTACATACGCGAGGTCCTCAGGGAATGTGGTCTCCTCCCTTCAAATAAATATGTGTAGCTGTAGCAGCTTCATGATGACGATCCCATCCTCCCAAAACTCACTTATGGATAATAGTGCAATGGAAAATAATGTACATGATATAATGTCATGTAGATTTTAATACAATTTCCGAAATACAAAAAGGGGAAATCGTCAGCACATCACCCAAAAAATCCTGCCATCATCATCCTTTCAAAGCCTACATGGGCCTTGCTAGAAAAATATTAAAAGAGAATAGAAAATGAGCCATAAACATTGTAATGGCTTTTCTACTGGCTATCAGGGTGAATAAAAATATTTAATATCATGAGCATGGAATGGTGTGATGTCATTGTCTACTGCAGTGTAATTGCACTCTGGTCTTGTCCCCTTCCATATTGTGGGATGGGATGTGATAACTGCCATGATGCAATATGCAATCTTGCACAGCCATTGGCTATATCCCCTCCAAAGTGCATGTTGTGACACACGCTCAAGTCAATTAAACTTGATATGTGATTGTAATCACTGGGACGATGATGGCTTTAACGGCCCCACTTCTGAGATGATGAATTGACTAAAAAATTACATTTCATGTGGAATACAATGGAGCAAGCACTAACTGCGTGGTCGGTCCCCCGGCTAACAAATTGAAAATCCTCAATTTTTGGAGTACTCACCACTCATATTTGTCACAGTTGTTTCAGAGTACACCTTCCATACGTAGTTTTTTATTAACACCTCTCCATTTTAATTAATCACCATTCAGTGGCTTAAAATGGGTTCCGTAACTGCGTAGGAAATTGCCTTTTACATTTAATTTTAAAGCACGTTTTAATTTACATAAAAGACTTTTGGAACCATCCCTGAATTGAAAACTTGGCTTAATCATCATCATCATCAGTCCCTGCTATTAGCACATGCTTGTCTAGTCTACTGCTTAACTTTCCAAACTCAATAAGCGCTTTCAAGTGGAACTTTTTATTTGTAGCCAATGATAAGTTTCTTTGAATTAGTTAACTGTCTCGTTTATTGCCTGCTGCCATATTAGCAAACTATTTTATTTGCTTTTAACTACATCAAACGCTTTTGCCTTTCCACAATGAATTCCTAATGAATTGGCACTTCCATCTTTCAATTCCATCCTATTCAAATTAAAGGACTGACATTAAAAAAGTTCTTGACAAATTTTCTCATTTTCCCTTATTGATCATTCATTACTTTACTTTCTCTCTCTTTGTTTTACAGACGGAGTTGTCCCATAACCTGCAGCAACTTTCGGAGAAAGCCAAGACGGGGACGGAGTTCATCCAGAGATTGAAGAGCCAAACGGAGAAAGTGAATGTAAGTCCATTTATATCCAACCCATTCTTATGGCCGTGTTGTCAACGTCAATCTCATTATTACTTTTTTTGTTCTCGATTGTAACGCATTTTTTTCATCCGCCTCCTTCCATTTCTCTTGTGTGTTTTGTTTCCTCTCAATGGGGGCATTCAAAAAGTATGTAGCATATTCCATCTTATACTAGCCATATGCAACAGTGGATGACGGCAAGGGTAGCATTACTCCTGAAGGATCCCAAGTGAGTTCAATGAATGTTACAAATATTCCTGGAGTCGTGTGAACAAACGAAAAGTTTTTTCTTCTTCTGTTCTCTCCCAATTCATTTCTGTTTTCTCCTCGTTCTACTACTCTTCCTCAATCAGTTACTTTCTCTGGAAATCTCCTTCGATTGTAAATAGGACGAGTTCACAATCCTCCTTCCTGAAAGACAAACAGAGATGGAACGGAATTGAGTGAGTGGAGTGAGTGAGTGATATTTGATCCCGACTGAGAAAGCTTTTCTTTTTGTCCTCCCCCTCCTCCTTCCTTTCTTTATCCCTTTTGTCTTAGGAGGGGCAAGGAAAAAGAATACGAAATTGGAGGAGCATTAAGGATAAGATTTGTTCTTTTCCTGGGAAAACAATGAACTCCAATAATAATAATGTGCATGCCACGCCATGCCATTGGAAATTCAAGATCATGCTTCAGTGCATTAGGTAAGGCTATCCCTCTCCCCCCTTCCCCATCCCCAGCATAGACGGATTCCAAGCTGGAGATATAATATGAAACAATCGAATTCTCGTAAAGTTGTCAAGTGAGACAGTCAGATTCACGACCAACTTCTCTTTATCCCTTTATGTTTCTCTATTGATCGGTGTAATATTGGAGAAGCTGATACTTCACGAGCATAAATATGTACGGATTCCTTTCTCCCGCTTAGCGTTATTGCCTTGCCTGGAGACGAGAGGAGAAAGAGATGGATGATGTAACATTCAAGGCTTCAAGGTTTCAACTTAATGAAACTGCTTGCTTGGTAAAAATTTCTAGGCAGATTAGATGGCTTGTATCGAAGAAGCATGTCTCTCTCCTAAAAAGAAAGGAATTGCATCACGTGTCATCGCATAATATTGCAGTTGGGTTGATGTAAAAAAAGAAAGCGTATTTTAGTTACGTGTTGTGATCAGAATACAGGATTAAGGAACAGAAGTCAGGAAAGAGCTCAAACCTTGACTGATTTCTTTTTAGCGCATTAAGCCTTTCAGGAGAAAATAGCGTCCTTAGACTAGACGTCTTGTCCTCCTATCACTTATCATGAATCATGTAGGTATCCCAGGTAGGACCCAAATCTAACGACTACACAATAAAAGCTAACTACAGCAAACCAAACCAGGCAATTACAATCTTCACCTGTAAGATGGGGGAAAGTCTTGTGGGAAAAGTTTATAGCTTAGTTCAACCATAAGCTGGAGGACTTAAGCTGATGAGGCTGAGGTCTCCTATAAATGGTGTAGGAAAAAGCACCTGCTTCCATCCAGGTACGAGACCTTCTGTTTGACAGGACAGGGGATTCCAATCGGGATGGAAGTTACAGAAGCGGATTACATCTTTCCAATCTTTCATCCTTGAATCCTTTTCCGTAGTCCCCCCATCAAAGTTTCAATCCTGCTGGTTATTAATGATCCAGGAGAAACAAAGCGGAAATGGAAAATGCTTTTAAAGTTGTAAATCTTCTCCTGATGACTCTCCAGCTAATGATGATGGTGGCAATTTAAGGGGAAAATAGTATTTTAAAAAAAAATTCTCATTCATTCTTATCAAGAACAGAACATCTGCAAGAAATACAATTATTTTGCACTTGTTGAATTTGCTATTTTTATGTTATTGCTTGCCATTCATTTCATATCGTATTGCCCTCAATTTGTTATAATCTATATTAACGACGTTGTTCACAAATTGCCAATCAGCATCATCTTAACCGAACATCATGATATCATACACGCACTTTAATCATTGTCTTGTTCTACCGTAGGCAATTCATTACCAATGTCAGCTATGGCAAGACTCATCGACATCGAGCTTTCTTCATTTATTATTTCCCAATCAGGCTGTACTTGCGCTACCTCTGAGCCAAACCTCCATAGTCTATACATCTACTGGCGCAGCTGAAACAGCAAACCAAGTCATTTGGCTTAACTTTTTCTTTCACACACGCACGTAATGCATCCTGGACAAAGATGGAGTGCAAACATTTGTTTAATCCCATTGTCATTTCATTTTCCTGTCATGTCAGCAGCCAAGCCAGACATCACATCGTCTAGCCGCGGTGGCCATGTATGAAATGAAATGAACTTTGAAGCTTTGGCCAAATCTTATCAACATTTACACAAGAAAAGATATTATGTATTGGTTTGCTGTGGCTTCCATTCTCCCTTCTTGTCTTCAAGACCCCGCGTGGGAGAACAATAAGCGTATTCACTCATTCATTCCCAACCAACAGGAGCCTCCGCAACATAACCTTCACCCAAGTTTATTCCAAGCCATGATGTTGTTAACAAGTAAACAGTAGTCTTTATCTTGGCGATGATAAAAAGAGAGAAGCTTATCTACATCACAATAGCATCACCATATTAATATAACCCATACCAAGCAGGAATATCAGCAACACAATTCATTCACGTCCATAAGTCAGCATGTAGTTATTACTCTGCGATCAATTTTCTTTTCATTGCGCGATGTCCTGGTGCGATGATGACAATGACAAGTGAGAAAAATGAACCCAGAAGTTGATGTATGCGGTGCAGTTATTACTGCAACAATAATTTTCATTAGATTTTAGCCTCTACGATGATCATCATCACCATCACCATCAGTCTTCCTTCCTCCTTCTTTGAATCCTATCGCAAGCGAGGAAATACACGCACCTTCCAAATACCTTTCATCTTAGTAGTGCCACGTACCCAATAAAATCTGGTTGCCCTCGACCTTCACACGCACAAAGGGCGAGGGAGTTGAATGGAAGCCTGCAAAACAAAAGAGAAAAGTTATTATCTCAATCACAATGATTATTGTTAGGTCTGTCAACGCAGTATCGACTTTCTTGGAAATGTGGACGTACTAACCTTGATGAAAGTGTATCCATGTAAGATGGCTATACTGCTGCAGTGCAATGATTTAACCATCAGGTTTTTCCCCACATAAATCCACAATCTGTCAAAGTTAATCGTAAACCGTCATTTATTTATTTACTGATATGATGAAGAGATGAAAGCGAGCGGGCAACCGTGGCTTGCTCCGAAAGGAAGCAGCCCGACAACCTGCCAATAATATTAAAGTTGGAGAACAAAGTAAAATCACTCAAGAGAGGACCAATGAACATGTTCGATGATAAATGAATTAAGTAGAAAATGCTGTTATGTAGTAATACTATGAGCCATATCGTATCAGTCGAGTCCTGTAAACTTGCAACTTCCTCCATAAAAACGACAGGGAGGAAGCCAGGCCTCCACCGAAAAGTTCATGGGAGTAGGCAATCATCGATAATTATTTTACCGGATGGTAAAATGGTAGTGACACTCCGTCTGGAAGTAATTTGCTTGTATTGGTCTCCCCGGCATTGGTTGGCAACCTCTCTTCGGCTTCCCAAAAGGAACTTATTGGTCTTCTAGTAGCATGATGATATGATTACAGTGTCAGGGCAAGGTAGATAACAGGACAGGGTGGTGGCGGTGCTGGCACGCTCCTTCTATATGCAACGACCAACTTGTCATCGCTTGGCTTTATGGAGTGTCAGAGAAAATGTCTGTTACTTCGTTTCATACTTTTTTCCCTCCCTCTCCTCCAAACACACATACGCACCGACAAATATGAAGAGAAGAAGATTCCTACACATAAGTCAAAAATAGGTTTCCTCCCAGCAATATCAACATCGGCATAAGCTTGTATCTGCTTTTTTATTACGGTGAATGGTCTCTTGTGATTCAACGGCTGGAGTTGAAGGCTTTATAACGGCATTACCGAAAGTAGTTATTATACAGCACGTGGCCTTATCTTCAAACTTCAGGGTTCATGCCAATGCACTCCATCTCCAAAAATATATTCTTTCAATAGAAAAGAGAAGAGATCGAAGAAGTGAGTACTTTACACTGAGCCAGCCTTCGTCTACTCCTTTTTCTCCGACCAAGTGTCAATACTCTGCTGATCTATAACTTGGGAACAATGCATACCTTCATATCATTTTTTCACTTTTTCGGGATATCTGATCTGAACTCATCCAACGCACAACGCATTATACAGTTGGATCGATCTGATCTTGGGATTTTTTTCACCATGAAAAATTATTGGTGTGAAGAAGAAAAAGTTTATGTTCATGTTACACGGAGGAGAGTTGGGGAGAATGGCTGGTTGGGAGCATATTCTTTCCAATATAAATTATGTATGTTTACAGCAACAACAAGAGAGTCTTTGTCGTCCTCGTCCTTGTCGTCATGTGTAATGCGATGCGATGCGATGCTTGGAAACTTTTTTCTGCTCTTTTACAGCAGAAAGGAAGAAAAACTGGCACGCCGACTTCTCCTACTCCTTTCCTCACGCACTTTCATACAGCTTATGCTACATATCTGTTCCCACTGAGGAATTTCATTTGATAAAAAAGAAAGTGGCGAAGGGAAGGAAGGGAAAAACTGACTGGGCTGTAATGCTTTTATGATACTATCTCTCTGCTGCATTGTAACATTGTGGCCATAAAGAGACATGTGACATGCGAGCACATATCCAGCAGCCCTTGTGTTTGTTTTCTAAAGAAAAAAAAAGGCTATTTTATTTTTCATCTTGATCCATTTCATGATGATGATGAGGGAGACACGGAAAAGAGGAACCAACAGCAGAATGTGTCTCCTTCCATCTAGCAAGGGATATATATTCGGATCCTGATCTCAAGTTGGAACGATATGAGCAGCGCATAAGTTGAAGCAGGGCAGGGGCACAACGCAAGATAGAATCAGAATATTATGGCTTGGCTTGTAAAAGCCGGGGAGGGAGAGAGCCTCTCAATGTGATTAATTTGAAATTTGTCAACCATTAATCTCTTCGGAGCAAGAAAAAAGAGAAAGTTTACTTCCAAAGACAAGGAGCAAAAAAAAGCAAGGGAAGGACATCTCATCCTCACAAACTAATACTTACTTAAAGGAAGATAGGAAGCCAACAGCCAAGCTACTAGAAACTTGAAAGTTGTGCGTCGGGTTCCTTCCTTCCTTGAAAAATGAAAAAAAGAGTTTTGAACTCACTCTCTGGACCGGAGAAACTTAGGAAGGAAGGAAGTGGAGTACGTAGTGGTCTGGACTGGTCTGTTTGATCCCAGCTTTAACATCCCAGACGGATTCCTTAGCCTCTACCAGGAAAATAACCATCAACAAAAATATCCAGTGAACAAGACCAAAATTGCGAGAGGAGATGAAAAACGGTTGGAACATGGACCATGTGTCATCCATTCCATACCCAATGTTGATCATGGAAAACAAGGAAACTGCAAAAACTTTACAAAACAGGCCCGCTTTTGATTATTTATATTTTTCCTCAAACTCCAGCCATGTATGTATAAGTTTAGTCAGTTGGCTGATGACAGGCTTATGTGCGTGCGTATAAAGATTCAAATTCAAAGTTATCGTCAAGATGATGATGGGATGATGTCATGTTGTGTGGTATGTATAGCATAGCATGTTTTTCTCTCGTCTACCCACGGATGATGATCATGATGATGACGAGGATCTGGAAAAGTGATGTATAAATAGGAGACAAAAAGGAGAAAATGTAAAGTTTGGCGACCCCTCCCTCCCACCTCTAGCTCTGGGATGGAATGTGGAATGTGCGTTAACTTTTAAAACGTGAATGGATAGTTATATCCCAACCCATGTTTCTTTTCTTCCTTCATCCCAATTCAATTCAGCTTGTTTGCTGGCTTTGTTTGCTTTCTACAGACGCATCTCTTTCACCGCACGTCTTCTCCTTTACCTCCCTACAACCCTGTCTTCATGAGATGAGATATATTTGTCGAACCGATGAAATACGTTGTTTGGCAATATGGACGGATGGATGGCAACCGTTACCGTCGTCCTTTGTGAATGGTTGGTGATGAAGATGATGAATATGATGATGACGATGACGACGGTTCTGTTGGCTAGGTTGGTAACTCCCAAGACTGATTGCGAGGGAGCATCAATGAGATCCCTATATTCATTTTAAAGATTCTCCAAAAGTTTGACAAAATGTGGTTTCCGTTTCAACTCCCCTTTGATCTTCTCCAGGAAGCAATTACAGCAAAGGATTCGACAGCTCCCTTGCGAGCTCTTCCCTGCAAATCTGCTTTTCCGTTGCTCATTGTAACACTACCAGGGAAATAAATAGAATGACGACGACGTTTGTGAACGGAGAAGGGTGGAATTGGAGGTGGATTTAGATTGGTGTCGGAATGTTTGGGAAGCTAAAGCTGTCATCCCATTATTGGGAAATGGTTTGGGGGAACTTTTTACGAGTTCCTATTTATTCACTGTAATTTCTTCAACACTCGGGGAAACCGTCTCGTTTTCCATTGTAGCCATTTTATCATCCACCGAATTATATTTCACCTTTGCCACTTCCAAAGGTCACTTTTAGTATCATCCATCCCATCTCTCATTTATTTTGTATTATATTTTATTATGCAATGATGGCAGGGAGGGCAAAGTAAATTATTTCGTAGCCAACCAACCCCATCCCATATTCTCTCCCCGGGTAAGTAGTACAAGGAGGTAGGGAGAGGATGGGTTATTCTGGCAAATGAAAGGTCACTTACTTTTCCCCCTTCCAAAAATTATATGAGAAGCATTTAACGGAACATAACGTGAAGTTGATATGAAGAGGGTAGCCAAGCCAGCATTCCAAAGAATACCTACCCACTTCACTTTCACTTCTTACAAATAATTCCTGACAGGTTTACTACCTACTGACATATGCATTAAATTACATTATTTCACTCCATCTCATGCTAAACGGAACAGGCTTTCTCATTAAAGAGCCCAGCACTCTTCTCCTTAATACCAATGTGAAAGTGACGATGGAGAAATGAAGGAATATAATCCATCCCCGCCTAGTTTCCCTTGCAAAACTCACAACACTAATAATTTGTGCGACCTGAGAGGTATTAATGTTGTAAGTCCAATGCACCCTTTCGAAGTTGACTTAAGAGGCAGTCAGTCATCGTCATCATGCAGTCATTTTATACGTTCACACAATGGTAATGCAATGGCATTTGGCATCCATCCACAGAGGCCCAACTATATATTTTTTTAGCCTCACATTTAATGCATCATCGTCATCGTCATCATCAACATAAAATAGCTCTGCTGCCACGATAACAATCGCAATCAATCACACACGCACACAATAAACTACCAACAAGCCTGCATGTTCAAGGCTGCTTTATTTATGCCCCAACACAGGACAATACGCTTGGCTTTCCCATTGTGTAATAATAATGTATACATGAAATCATGACGGAACTTTCCCCAACTCCCAAACGTATTCCGTACATTGCATTGCGCCACATCCCATTCCAACCATAATATAATATAATATATATCCTACTACCTCATATAAAAATGTCGAGTTCGGATCCCCCTCCTCCTCCTCGTCCCAGTCATTCTGTTGTTGTGTAAGCAGGTGAAATTGCTACCTTCAACCTTTATTCCCATTCCCACTCCAACTCTTTTTTTCCTTTGACTTTCACTTGGAAAACTTTTGGATTGTGTTTGGGCTCGGAAAACTTTCCAAATTGTCACTTGTTATGTGAAAGTGAAATTCTATAGGTATTCATGTCCATGCGAAAGTTTTCCCCAGCCATTGTGATATGATGATCATGATGATGCTGATGGAGCTCCTCTCGTATTGTTGTTCCAACGGATAAAAAATGAAAGTTGGCGAGTGTGTGTCCAGCTAAAGGAATCGGGGCCTTTACATAAATTGGGCATGGTTAGTGTACCTACTCCAATCAAATAAATGCATGCCTATTCAGCTCTTTTCCTCAGACGTGAATCGAAATTGTAAAAAAAGTATATCATCATCATCATCTGGGAAGGCATAACATGGAACAATGTTATCCTCGACTGGTGTGTTGTAAGTGTCTAGACACAAACAACACGATGGAACATGCTCAGGTTTACATTTACTGGAATTGAATTGGATGTTAACTACCATTCTCACATAATTTTTATTGTTCACTTTCACTTGTAGAAATGTGATATTCACTTTATATTACCATCATATAAGGAGGCATGAGCACGGGCAAGGGAAAAAATGGAAAGTGTGCAGGCGTGGGAGAATCCATGTGATACGGAACACATGCATGGAATGGAATTGTATACAGTTGCTATTTAACTCTATAAAATCCCTCCACTACTATCAGCATTTACAGCAACAAAAAGGATGGAGACTAGCAAGAAGCAAAATCAATGAAATGATTATTGTGAAAGTATTATCCTGCTTTGGTCCATTGGGAAAGGAAGTGAGATAAACATATGGGCTTATCCCTACTTTCGCATAGAGGAACGTTGCTGGACGAAATGGGCTTGTACGGAGAAAACAACTTTTGTAAAATGAATTTATCTACGCCAGTGCGTATGTGTATGTAGGACTGTGATATGATATGACATTAAAGAAAATTTCTCCCAAACGGAAAACTACTCCCACTCTATGCATAAGTATATCCACCAGGGTAATGAATGATGATGCCCTGAATTCCATTTCAATTCTGAATTCATGGAAAACTGTGTTTTCGCCTGTTTTATTTTATTCCGGAATTATTCTGTACAGCATGTCATACTAGAAAAGATTAAATTTTTATGCAATGCGCTAAAGGTTACAAAACCAGCGACCGATCTTGATCTTTCCGTATGTCTATTTCATATAATAGGCTATTTTAGTCATTTATAATGGGAAAGAAAGAAGGATATTTTAAAAGATATTTTTAGATTTTCTGACAAAAAAATGTAGGTAGATACTTTCCATAAATGCTACCAAAATTATGTTACAAATTACACAAAGTACCTTTCGAGCTTACCTCTAGCTAGTTGTAAAAATATGTAATGTTGTACATTGAAGCCTGTAGAAAAATGTTTCGAATATTGGGCAACAAAAGATATGACAGATGGAATATTTGTCCAAAACTGCCACATCAAGCAGTAAATGAGAAGTCTAATCAAGTCAACATTTTTATCGAGTTTCCTTTTTAACTCTTGCCATAGCATAAAATGTGCATTTTTACTATAAAATAGTAGCAACACTATCATGCTCTTACTTGAAAATTTGATATTATGTTCGATAGAGTAGGTAATACGTATTTGTATACAGCATAGCCAAACAGGAGAAAGCCCCATTAAAGGTTTATGGGTTCCTTACCGGATAGCGGATATCACTTCAATTTTTTGCAGACTTTTTTTTACGAATAATATAAAATGTCTGGAATAAAGGTGCTATCATCCCCACACCATACGCATACCAGCTAACCCGACCAAACTCCAAATAAAAACATTGTAATTTTTACGCTCCAGTAATGACAGTGGTGGGACAATGAATTGACGGCTATGCGTGGTGGCATGGGTTAAACTGCAGAAGTGTCATTGTACTTGGTTTGCTTTGGTCGCTCAAGTGCCAGTGCGTACAGTTATGCGTGTGGTTGGTTGGTAGAGCTTTCAAGTACTAATCATTGCTTTACTGCTTATAGACCATTCCATATAATCCTATCCAATATCCACAAAAAATGCTATTTGCAATATATTTGCATGAAAGTGCTTGCCCACACGGATTACGGGCTGGTATATGCCTTTGGCTATCTTCACTATAATAATATTATACGACAGGCTGGAGATTTTGCTTCGTATTTTTTCTCAGAAAAAGCAGACAAAAGGAGGCAGAATGGAAAGCCCACTTAACAATGCACTATCCATTCCTCCCTGTTTATTGCATTAATATAAACACCCTCCACGAGCGAGAATTCTTAGACACATGCCATATGCCATAATATATATGGTAGCCGCAAGAAAAAATCTTAAATAGCCTTGTCGTCGTCGTTTTTTTCATGGAATCTATTTGCCATTACCGCCATCATTAGGCATTATGTTCCTCCCTACTCCTTTCTCTCTTTTCTTGAATAATCGATTAAACAAGCAACGCAGCTCTCCCAAGCAGAAATGCACGCAATGCTGGAGGACCGCAGGGTTGGCCGGGCTAAATAATTGCAATCCCCAAATCCGGAGTGTATAATGACAACTGCTATAAATTAGTAATGAAATCTGGCCATACTCAAAACATTTCTTCGATCCGGAGGAACATGAGCATTACATGGCATATGGAATACAATGGAGCAATTTTTTAAAGTACGGAGCAGAGGAGGAGAGCGAGAGCCACTTTTTTTCTTCACGCTTTCGTGGACACATCGAAACAAACAGTTTCTCATGTTTTATTTCGTTCATCCATTTACTTATCTAAACAAGCTTGGTCCTTTCATTCTTCTTCCTTCCATTTACTCCAGCCTGAGGACTTGAGAACAATGCTGCTGCTGAGAATGGGAATGATCATTATTGCAGAAGGCAGACCACAGATTGTACACTTTTAGTGGGAAAACTCTTAAGAAAAAATTATATTTTTTGAGAAACAAGATGGAAGTCCGACTCCACTAAAAATATCATATGACGAAGCGGAAGTAGATAATGGCTGTATACATTTTTTTGTTGCTAAAAGAAAGTTTGTATTGGATATTATGTTGCTTGTGGGTTTATGGCATTATCTCAAGTCCATTTTCCATTGTAATATTACCCCACAAAAGTCATTTTTAGTAGCATGTTCAAGCGAAAGAAAACTTTATATTTTTTAAAATGCGACAGCGAAATGCTTCCAACTAGTTTAAGTAAGATAGCAGCTCCTCTCTCTCTCTCTTTCTCCAGGCTTCAAGGTATACTGAAGGAAGAAGATGAGTGAGGCATGAGCCATGTTAGAGCTTTTTATGGGCTTGTGTGGTTTCCTTTCGCTTTCTCTTTATTACTCCCTTTTGCTTTAAAGCTATGGCTTGTTATCTTGAATGTGATTTTTTCCCTCTTACATCTTTTTTGCTGTGTGGCTCAAAATGTTTTTACTTCCGAGTTTCATAATGCTTGTGTCTGCGTCTCTTCTGCATTGATTCACTTTTGAAGTGGTTGGCTGGAGTTTGGAACACTTTCTTTTTATCTGACCTCGGCTCTCCTCCATCCGTCCATGCCCATTCACTCTTCCACTTCTAACATAAAATATATCTTAAACTTTCCCCTGAAGGGGATGGGAAGGGGAAACCCTGGCCATGACAATGACACTTTTTTCCACATGGCAGTCGCATCTCGGATTCACATTGCATTTCACTTTCCCCCATGTAAGCATTATTTCCATGCGAAGCTACTTCAAAGCAAGTTCATGCGTCTTCAGAGAGCAAGCAGCGTACAAGTTATGGCGGTGAAATGGAGAAGGAGAGCCCAATCCCTCTCATCTTACAAAGAGGACCAACTAATGTCCAGATCCCAAGTCTAATTTTCTTGTTATATGATAATCACAGGTTTATTATTTCACGAGTGGGACAAGCCGAGTCTACTTGAGACGTTGTCTGGAGAAATGATATTCCCTCCAGTGTTATTTTTCTTGGATAAGTAGACTCGTCCCTCTTTCACCCTCCCACCCAAAACCTAAAACAACTCTATCTGTAGTTATATAACATTTTATATACCTGCGTAATTACAAGCTTAAAAGACAAGCAAAATTACACATCAGAATCTGAAATGTAAATGAATGTACTTTTATTTTGTTTCAATGTTATCTCTCCTAAAGATATACAATTATTACAAAACTTGGTAAAAAAGGAAGGAACAAATTTCCCTTCAAATTTTCAAACAGTCCCATCATTATCATCATATCCTTCCTTCTCCCTCCCCTTAAGAATAACAACTTTCTCTCCAACACTCTTCCTCCCCCTCTTTTCTCTTCCCCTTCCGCTCGGAACGGATGTGAAACTAGGAAAAAACGAAGAGGAAAAGGCTTTTCTTCTCCAGTGAACTGATTTTATCTTATGAGAGCCGTTTCATCTTCATATCCCTTGAGATTCATTGTGCTATATACTTTAAGAGCTACAATTGCTTCTTCTTCTTCAATTTCTTCCATTCCTCCCTTTTTCTTCTTATTTTATGAGAGCCATTTCTTTCTCTTCTCTCCCTCTTCCCCCTTTGGAGATTTCTTACCAGGCCTGGTTAGGATTTAAGAAATATGTGTGGTGGGGATGAGCAGGGACAGGGAGGTTTGAAGTGGGTCCAAAATCTACTTTTAGAAATTGCATCCATCCAGAAGTTCTTCGCGATTGTATTTTCAGACAATGTTCTGGTGTCATTCATTTATAAAAACAATATAGACCTTTTTTGTTGCAATTCGGTAAAGGCCGCAAATAGATCATGTTACCGTTTACAGTCCTTCATTTAAAAAATTTGATTTTGTAATTATACTTCGAATGAAGATATAACGGTTACTCGCAAGGTATCATCTTGAACGAGTTTGATAGATATTGTAATATTTGTAATCATGCTCGTACATTAGGCATAACGAATATAATTTTTAACCATCTAAAAATTGAACGAACAAGAAGCACCCTTGTTTTGTCCTCAGACTAGACTAAACGAACTTCATTTCTAGTGATATGATATGATCCACGTGTGCCCTATCAATAATATATTTTTTCGTAACTTTAAAACAAGGAACTGCAAAGTCGAATCAGCAATTCCAGATATTGGCTTGTTATAAGATAACTAACTACATGTGAATGATATGATGATCCCATCCCATATTTTGAAATTGAAAGATGCTCCAAGAAAATACAGTCACATTTCCTTGTCTCGATCCGTTTGAGACTAAATTGTATCATTGCTTTTCATAAACATCGTTTTGTGAAATATAACAAAATATCTTTTGGAAAACGAGATAGAAAGATTACCGACCCTCTCAAGTCTCAAGTTGAAGTCGAGTCGAAGCAGGGAGGGATCAGTTGGAGAGGGATACAAAAATCCTTTGCCAGAATTGTTTTTTTTTAGCTTTAACCTTGGCTTTGGCTCCCAACCCAAACTCGTCGAATCGTAATAAAATGCAGATGCACTTTACAACACACTCCCTTCTTTATATCCAGAGTGCTATTTTGAGCAAAAAGCTAGGAAATATTTTTTGCTTACTACAATTTCATAAACACCACGCCACGTCGGGATGCACCCTCCATATAATATATTTATTCACGCAATTTAGGAAAGCCCAGCAAAAAGTGAGTGGGAGAGTCGCATTAACATTTGCAGTGTATCATTTTATATGTTGTTTCCGTGCTTGCCCATCTTTCTCCTGGAATTGACATTGACATTGAAAGAGAGAGAGAGAGAGAGAGAAGGAAAGTGAAAGTGGTTTTTGTACTCCAAAAAAGGGAAAGGATGAAAGCCGCCAACCGACTCAGCTCTCGCTCTTGTTTAGTCACACGCCAACAGGCAAAAGAGGAGCAGTGACTTACAAAGCTTTTTAGGTAAAATGGAATTCATAACATTCTTTGATTGCACAAATCCTGCAAGGAAAATAAGCATGCATTTGAAATGATAAGGGTGATGATCATGATGATGTTGATAACAATGTGAACAAAATTGTGCATGTTCTTTGTACTCTGCAGTCTGTACTGCACTGAACTGCATTCCATCCGCGGGAATATTTACTACTGGGACTGGCAATTTACTATTGTTATTGTTGTGGGGAAGAGAAAGGAAGAAGGAGCAGGGATGGAATCTGCAGTCAAATAAAAAAGACGTATATGACCATGTGAACAACCAAACTACACTTGTATTTTATTTACGTTGTGTATGAATTGGATCGGGCGGGATGTATGGATATGATGAAAAGTAAAATGCTTGCTTTTACCATGTTGACATGGCACAAGAAAATAATATTCATTCTCTTGGTCTCGTGCTCGTCTCATCTCTCTATATATTTTGGGGTTCTATCTCGTGTTCTATTATTTTCCATTTCTATATTGCTCCGACTTTTGCAAAAATTTAAACTTTCTTCCTCATATTTTCGCCCTCGGTCATGACTCCATTTACCCTTTCCCAGCCGGCAGCGTCTGGGGAGCATAGCCAAATCAACAGCAAAGCTCAAAATTTGGGGATGGATGGATATTGCATTTGTATCTTAAACATTATTCCCCTCCGAGATGGAAAAGCAACAGCATTAAAAGGGAGAGAAAGTCAAAACTTGGATGGAGGGGAGGAGGAAAGCCAAGCCAAGGCTTTCCTATTTCAAATTATATTCACAACATGTTTATTATTGCTACGGATTTTTATGAAAAAAAATGAAACTTTTTATAAATGACATCGTTATCAAAAATCTATTTAGTTGGGCGCTGCATTTGCATCACGATCAGAAAACAGTCAGGCCCCGCTGATGCACTCCCCTTTCTCTTTGACAATTCCATTCCCAATTCCAAAGTCAAAGTTTGGGGTTGCTATCAATCCCCTCCAACATTATGCGTATCCTTCCCAGTTTTCAATGTCGGCTGCTGGAAGGGAAGGCTGAGTGATTGTGATTCTATCATGTCAACTGCCAACTTAGCATTACTTAGCCACGCACGCGAAGCCCATTCCACTTTTATTTTGTGGAATGAATTACATTTTTATATTATGACGAGGAGAAAATATGCTCCCATGCCATTCCATACCCATGCATAAATATAAATATCCATATTATCCATTTTCGATTAGGGACGCACATGAGTTGAAAGTGAAATGGCAGTGGAGGGATTGTCAAGATTTTTATTTTGCTTTTTTCACAAATAGCTTTTGGCATATGCTCCCTCATATAACATAACAATATTCGCGTTCCATTAGCCCTAGGATTTATTTTAAATCTGGGAAGTGGATAGGTCTACGCACTTTCCTCCTCAGTGAAAGTGAATTTAAACTCTGTACATAACATGTGACAGGAGAACTTCTTGGTCTTGAAAGCAAATGGAGCAAGGCAGCATCTCTGGTAAAAGCATCAACATCACAAAAAAAACACTTTTTTTTCCCTTGGACAACAGCCTAAACTTCCCTGTTGGTCCTGTCATAATTTGCGAATTTAAAGGGAGAAAGTTGTCAGAAAAAAGTTTGTTCCCCGAGCGCTATTCTGTCCAATTTCCCTAAAAACTGAAATTGTGATTGTGATATATTTACAAGGTAGAACCGTAATTTGCTCCCCCTTCCCAGCAAACAGGTCGGAATAATCATATTAAAGTTGGTAAAAAATGGCACTTAAATCCCAATCCAACTTTTCCCCCGTACGTACACCATTTATTTCACGCGAAAACGATTTATTTGGATGTTGATAGGCGGCCGGAATCTATTTCCAGTGAAAGTAAATCTAAATTTTATTATACATAACCCGCTCGTTCCACTGGAAAAATATATATCCTTGACATGTTCAAAGTGAAATAAGCAATTTTATTCTTACATGTTCAAAGTAAAAAATAACTTGAAAAGGCAACCGTTCAAAAAACCTTTTAATGTAAAAAGTGCGTGGTGGAACGTATAAATGCGTAGATGATTTTTTTTCTCAGAAGGAAAAACTTGCTCTTTCCAGTCAAGTCAAGAGAATAAAAAGTTAAGAGCAAGTTGCTCTTGTTCGGGTTTCTCCACTTTCTTTCACCCTGACTTATAGACTCCTCCTTACTCACACACATACATTGCAACGATAAGGAGTGGAGCTGGAGGGAAAATGATATCTATTACAGTCCTCCTCCAAAGCTAAAGTTATTTTAAAATGTTATTTTTTCATAATAAATGTATACATGTTCTTGAAACCGAAACGGAAAAAAAACTATTTTTGGCAAGCTTATACTACTCCATCCATATTAAGGATTTGGGGTCCTGATATGATAATAGCCTCCTCCTCATCCTAACTTCTTCATCATTCCTCGTATTTTTTCAGGCAATAAATGTGGGCTTTCAAGTAAAATGAAAAGTATTATATGATAATGTGCGATCCTCTGTTTGACTAGGCAAAAGTACGAAATATATTTTTAGGATGAACGACTCAACTCTCCCTTGTTTGAGTGAGTGAATGAGAGTGGAGTGACTGAGCATTATCCAAAAGGAAGGAGTGATTTTCTCTTCTTTTTTCTTCTACTTTCTCTGTCTTTGCCACTTTCTCTCTCTTTCTCTCTTTGACTGAGCCACACGCACAAATGCATAAATGCACGTTGATGATAAGCGTGAGTAAGTAGAAATGAAAGAAAAGGAAAAGAAGGGAAAACTTGTCTGCCGGTTCTGATGATGATGATGGGGATGATGATGTCGGCTTTTTATTCTTCTTCAGCTCTGGTTTCTTCTCACTTCCTTCGCAGCAGACAAAAGCGTTATGCGTGGGAGGAAGAGAAGAAACAATACGGGAGCCTACAGGCACAGCCTTGTTCTCCATCCCGTTTTCCTTCTTGATTTTTTTTCCATTCGCACGATGAGAGCCTCTTTAGTCATCCAGGCACTTTTGTAGAGAGATAATATCTCCCTTTTAAGACTTTTTATGCAGATATATGAAATACTGACTGGGATGGATGAATGCTGATTCTGGAAAAGTGGAAAGAAAACAGAGAAGAGTTAAGGTTTTTGCGTTAAATGCAATAAAGATATAGAAAGGGGCATATATACCCAAGCTACGCACAGAACGCAGTCTGGACTGGAAATATTTTTTGCCAAGTTTCAGGTTCGTTGAATGTCTAGACAAAAAAGTCTCAAGTCTGTGAATGGAGAGACGTGGTGAAACCAAAACTTGATTTAAATTTCAATTTCCGCTTTGCAAAAAATGCTAATCTGACTAAAAATTGTTCCCTCTGTTCTTCTGCTACTGGGCCTGGCATCATGAATGAAGACAATGCTTGTCGAGGAGGAGCCCCAACCTAAGTTTTGAGGAATGAAACAAGGGAAATGTCTGCTCTTTTCTCCATCCCCATCTTCCCTCACAAAACGAGGAATGTAGTTAACGTAGTGTAACACTTGTCTATAATTTACTATATTTACTCCCATAAAAAATAAACTGGAGAGGAAATAAAATTATTATGTTTCGCTTGGAACGAGCAAAACTTTCACTTCCTCCTCTAGCAAAAGCATGAAGAAGAGAATAGGATAATGTTATCAAACATTTTATTAGATTGGTGGAATGTATAAATCATCCACGGAGCAAAGATAATATGATGATTATACTCTTCTCTCTTACATAAATGCAAAAACTTTTTTGCAAGTAAAATTTCATCTGTGAAAAATCACTCGCGGAATGTGCGGCAAGCAGGAAATAATGCATTTGGAAAATATAATCGAGCAATTTATTTTCATTCTTTTATTTATTTTTTGTACTATGACATATTATCAGTGCTGACTAAATGATAAGCAGCCGTATAATTTTCTTCATAATTTATTATTATTATTCTTCCAGGATAACTGTTCCACGATGGAAGGTCTTGTCATTTCCCAAATCGACTCTATCATCACAGCCCTTCAACAACGCAAGGAAGAGCTTACCACGTACATCCGACGGGAGAAGGACTACAAGCTCAGATCTCTCAAGGCTGAAGTTTCCAGCCTGACACATAGACTTCAACAGACCACGGCTTTGATTCAATTCTGCATCGAAGCCCTGAAGGAAACGGATCCTTCCGCTTATTTACAGGTGAGTATTCTCATTAAGACTAACAACAAACTTGTTTTGTGTGAAGATGAAATTACAGGAATTGACAGGGAACGTCGAGACGTGAGCGTGTGCAAAAATCCGAGAAATGCAAACAAAATTCGTAACTCATTTCATTATGAAAGACAAGATGAACGAACTTGGAAGAAAAAGAAAAAGTTTGTCTATTTCACTTTCCCCAGTTTTGCTTTCATTCCGGTATTTTCCCTGCTAACTTCCCTGGAAAGGAAGTTCACGCGAAGCCTTAAGCAGCTGAATAATTTTGGTCTAGAAGCGACAGCATCCTAACATTGAAAATGATTCTTAAGACGGCTATTTATCTACAGTACCTATATGGGGATATATTTCCGCCTTTCTTTGCGTGTGGTCTGGCAAGATCTCCTCTCCGCCTACAAAGGAAAGAAGAAAAGATTTCGCAATATTTTTTTTACTTTCCGAGTGAAAGCAAGCGACAGAAAAATATATACATGGTTTAGCATATTCTCTTTTCTTCCAAACGTGCCCATTACCTGTGGGCACCCTTTAAATATGTGATGGCATCTGTTGCCTCAACTGTATACTTAAGCAACTTGTTACGAGAATTTTTTTCCTTTGATGTCATGAAGTATCCCGAGAGAGATGAGAGAACCACCTGTCCAAAATGCTCCCATGAAATTTACTTAGCCCTGGAAATACAAAGGAATATAGCTGGGAGCTGGAACAGCAGACCGCAAAAAGTGAATAAATAGCAGAAAGTGCGGAGAGAAAAGCTTCACACGAAATTAAATTTTTATGAGACCTTTCCAGTGTATGAAGGGGAGCATACTTAAAAAAATATTTTGCAAGTGTAAGTGAATGGGAGTGATATGGGATGAAAGCTCGTTTTACAGTTTATAATTGCACTTGGCACCCCGTTCCCAATTCCCTTTGAAGCCATCTTCAAAAGGTTGAAGGTGGTGTGGTTTCGGAAATGAATTATTTATTTATCCAAGGAGTAGAGGGGAAAAAAATTAATTTAATTTCCTTTCTCTTTTTATGTACACCCATTTATATACAGATTGGTTCCTTACTTCTCGCAAGAGTGGTGCACTTGGAGGTGGCGTGGGCATGTGATGATGACTCTGCCAGCTCCACTGACGGCTCCGCAACTCAAATCTCCCCGGGACGGACGAGAAGCTCGGTCTCTTCCGCCGCAAGCCTGAGTTCCGGCTACAACTCGACTTTATTCAATCCCGAATTTGACCTGACTCTGGATGACAGGAGTGTGCTGGCAGCTATTCGTCAACTTAACTTCATTCAAATGAAACGTAAGTTGTGACATAAACTGAAAATGAAATCTTTATCCCGAAGCTCAAGCTATAATCCCAATGAAATAGGACTGTCATTCTGAAAATGGGCTAAAGTGAACCTATGTCATGCGCCAACTTGAGCCAAAACCAAATTTCAACCTTGCTGACCAAATAGGTCAACTCTCTCATTTCAACATGGTCAGCTTAAGTATAATGCTGAAAATATTCAAATGGTAACGTTCACTAAAACTATGCTTTGCGAATAATATCCGGGTTTTGGGCCACCATCTTTTAAGTACCTACTTACAAACAATCCGCTCTCCCCAACCAATTACTCTCTTTCTACATTCCTCCTCTGCGGTAATGTTAACAGATTTTAAGATTTCTCTAAAAATGTAATAATTTTCCTTAAATATGCGCCTACGCGTTTCAGGCCACGAAGATTGTTCACATTTCCAGCAGCATTTCAGTCACGCTTAAATAGTCCAGCACCAGCCCCGCTTCCACCACATTTTGCCATTTTCCATGTAAAATAACAATTTAACTCTCTCTGACTCGCAATCAGACTTCCACTTTCCAGCTCTCAGCTCACTCCTTCCCCTTGCCATGACTGCGTGAGACACATGCTGAGAAATGAAAGCCTCCCTCGATCTCCATCTCCTCAGCACAGGAAAAAGGAATCTCATTTTCCCTCGCAAATGACTGTTCCTCCAAGATAAAGTTGTTAACACCAAGACATGTCTGGAAAGCTTGTAGTAACAGATATATATCTTGACTTAACTCTCATCTTGTTCCAGTCAGCAGTTAACTACATGTACGATCCCAATCACAATCCCAATCACTCTGGCAGTAAGGAACACCCGATCCTCCCACCTTACCTCTCTCCGCAAACTTCACCTTCACATATCTACCTCCACCTCATATAAGAATTTTTTCTCCTTCCCGATGTCGTGAGAGGAGTGAATGTAAAGTCAAGTCAGGAAAAGCGGACCCTGTTCTGCGAATCGTGCTATGTGCATTTCTCTGATAATTTAATCTAATATGGAATGTTTCCTCTTGAACATGCCTGTAGAAACGTGGTCGGTACTCACAATATCGTGTCCATTGTGATGATTATTGTATCTTCCTTATCTCCATAATAATGCTGTTACTTACACTCCTCTACCTCTTACCCCTGTACGAATGGAGTAACTTAGGTAAACAGAATAATAATGAGGGGGTGGGAGGGGGAACTTTAATTTTGTAACTGAATTGCGACTAGAGTGGAACGGGAGCTGGTGATAGTGGTGATGATGATGATTTCACCTCCACGAACAAGTTATATTACATATTCTGCTGACTAATTGATTTACCTAAGATAACTCCATCCTTATTAACAGGGAGGAACAAGTAAGTATGTTTCCCAGAACATGCCTGAGATATCTTCCCCTTAAAAATGAAACAAAAAGGTCAAAACTAGAGATTTTGTTATATATGAGGTGAATCTGTTGCTGGATCCTGATGCGAGGCACGAACAAAGTTAGCATTTGCTCCCAGTTTTATTGCCTAAAACTGCACTCATGGCTGTTTTAGGTTTCAAGAAGAAGTTGCTTCAGGAGAAAGCAATTATGAAATGAGCGCACTTGGGAAAAATGCTTCTCCTCTTCAGTCCTTCACGATTTCATGAAAGGCGAGGCGAGGCTGTAGTCATTATACGACAACCATGTTAAGACAAAAGCATGTTAGATAAGAAAGAATTTTGTTTTAAATAAAAACATTCCCTTGCCACGTAGAACCCGGAGCGGACACTATGATTTTTCTCTTGTTACACGAACATGCACAATTTTGTAAGAAAAACTATAATTTAAACCAATTAACCACTCAAGAAAAGCATCCTCTCCTCAAATGAGAATCACGGACTGAAATGGGATGTTACGTTGGATTTTTGGAAGCGTGCTGATTATTGCTTCGCTGCTTAGTTTAGATTTTAGATCCTGGAGAAAAAAAGGTTTGCTTAGAATGAGAAATAAAATCCACGCCACGTCACGTAACACAAGTGCAAGTACAAGTTGGCTATTAAATAATTAAAACTTTGTTTAAAAGAAAAATCTAATTAAGCACGTGTTTTCTTATCAGCAAAAATTATGGTTGGATTTTGAGAGTTATAAAAAGGAGCTCAAGTTACTTACCAGTTAGTTAAGTGTCAGATTACCTTTAAAATGAATGGGATATGAGAGAGCAAAACCAATCTGCGTTCAAGTACATATCTATAAGCAATAACCAAACTCACATTTTTCTTCTTCTTTCTCTTCTAATTAAAGCTGCTAAAGACGGGGAGGAACGGAAACCAGCAGGTAGCCTACATAATATATTTTCTAACTAACTTTCCGCTTTCAGTTAAACTTTTGCCTTGTCCTATTTTCTTCATTTTATAATAATGTCTTGGAAAAGTTCATTATTCAGTCTTGCAAACTTTTGTACAAGCTTATTTATTGGTTTTATATAGGTACATTAGCATTTGCTTTAATCACTTCTTTTCTTTCTTCGTAAATGATCGTGATGTATGCTTTTGATTCGGAATTTAATTAATGAGCTTGCATATTTATTGACTGCTTCAGCTTTTTCTTTTATAAAATATTTCTCCACATAATGCGTACTTAAATTCTAGCTTAAATGCATACAGAACAAATTCTAAAGACATTCACAGAGGCCCCCACAGCCTTTTAATTGGATTAGCGGAACATTTCGCCTCCTTGAATTACAAATTGGCTATTTAAGTACCCGAGCCATGCGGGAGTATCGAATGGAAATTAATGAGGGATGCAAGAAACATAAGTTCATGGACAAAATCGTT
>JAQIXQ010000254.1:0-39836 GCA_034700485.1 Pseudosinella alba | reverse complement strand
GCTTCGGAACAGACAAAATTCTTTGCTTCCATTCAAATTTGCTAACTTACTTCGTCTATTTCTAGTATGTCTATTGTTGTAGGCTTCTGAAAACGTATATGATTTAAATTTTGCCTAAATGTTATTGTAAACCTTAGTATGATGATAAGCATGCATGTACCTGTTACTTACCGGTAATCACAAAGTTGTAATGAGAACAAGGGCACATCTTTCACTTTCCTTATTAGTTCCGAGCTGCTATCATAAATAAGGATGGTTTTATTTGGAAATGATTATGATTCAAAGGTACTGTGAGTACTTCACGTTGATTTGTAGGATGAAAACTATGAGAAAATTCCAAGTAGACGTGCCCCAAGGACCTAACTTTATCCCATTTATTTCTAGCTTGGCCATTTAATCATCATCATCATCATCGCGTTCCAAAGAAATGTGTAACAAAAGACTGCCTCCCGAAGATCCGAGAGTTGAGCAAACAGTTTGTAACACATTCTCACTGTTTCTCATCCAAAGTTATGTTGAGAAGGCAAATATAAAATTAAATGCTTGGAGTGTTAAATATATGAAGTAGTATTATGTATAAGGTTTTTAAAGTCCATTCATGTACACATTCAATGCTTACGATATGCCCACACGAACCACTCCGGTTAATTGCAATTGTCCGGCAGCCTAACAGCCAAGAACACGAAGAATTTACATAATTATTTTATATCAATTAACTTTTACTTTTCGGTGGTGACAATGAAAACATGTAATGCACAAAACTTGAATTTTGTACAAAGTACCGTCATTGTGTAGTAAATGGGATGAATTGATGATAAGCCTTCATTTTTACCGAGAACGTTAGATGAGAATCCGATATAGGTATGTATCGTGTATATGAATGTTTCCGGCAACGGCCCATTCGAAATTAAAACTTTCTAATTGGTGGATATAAAAGGAGATATGGAACTATCGATTTCTAAAATATTTCAGCCCGATTCCAAATTCATATCTCAAGTTATTCTATAAAAGCAAACTTGAAATTGGATAGAATAATATTTCTGTAAATGATCCTTAATTGAAACATTTCAAGTTGCAAGAAAGCAATACTCTGAACATTCTAAACTCTGAAGTTGGTCACAAAGTGAAAAGAGCCAGAGAAGCATGAGGTAAGAATGGAAACTGCAAGAGGACAAAATTGGGGATCTATGACTTGAGTTGAAGTTAGAATTCCCGTTAATTGTTTAATTGTTATACGCGCTCATCTCCTTGCAGATTCCTAAGATTGTTTTAGTTTTATCACATAATTGCATTAATAAGTTTGGATCAACAAATCATTCTCAGCTAAACTTTTTGTCATTTGTCATTCAATAGTTTATTTTTATAACCATGTCACGTTTTCAATTCATAACTTTGCACTTAATTCATCCAATACATAAAACGTAAATTGAGAGAAATACAATAATCGTATCCTACAACTTACTGGTCACCCACCAACCAGTACCCTTTTTGGATGTACTATATATTGTGCTCTCTAGCAATTTACGTTTAACTGACAATGATAAAGTTGTCTGTGAAAACAATCATGGAATCATGCCTCATGGCTGAAAGTGAAAATAGATATTAGTCAAAGAGCAGATCTGGAAAATCCGTTAAATTTATCCAGTTCACGATTATACAACTCGATCATTCAAAAGTTAACAGCACTCCACTCAAATAAATGTCCGTCAAAGAAAGGCCAAGCCATAAAACTTTTCATAAACATAAACTTGGAAGGAAGTAGAAACTTTCTATTTCCTTTCTTTGTGGCATAACTTCCATCATTCCAAATTCCAACCAGGCCCTTGTGCAATGAATTTATAGTGTGTGCGTTCTATAGAAAATATTGAGTTTGGTGTTAGGTTGGTGGTTAGATGAGTGACTGTCTAATCTTATGATGTAAGTCTTATATAGTAGATTTAGAATCCGGAATTTGTTATGATGTTCGTAGCGAAGCTTCATATTATTGTATGCAATTGTCGTAGTATTGCCATATTGTGCTAATATGATTGTTGCCAATTTTCTAAGAAGTACAAGTTTGCGAATTGAGTTTGTGTGGTCGGAGATTCCAAGTAAATCACTTTCCCCCGTCAATTTATCTAGGTTTATTTGTTTATCCGTGTGTCATGTTTTGGAAATGTTTTTGAGATGTCAGAGTCAGAACATTCCTCTAACAATAAGTTCATACACCTTAATCTCATGCTCTTAAAATTATATTATGTTCCTGTTTAGGCTACATTCGGTTTCGGTAAGTTTGTAAATAAGTTGTGCATCTTCAGAGTAAACATCTCTTCTCACAAATCGAAACAAAATGTACATTGGACACAGCTTCCAAGTTCCAAGTAGATGTATGATGCCTCATGTTTGAGCTATGGAACAAATAATAAAAAGTTTATATGTACGTAAAAAGTTGGTGGAAATGTAAGAACAAATCTAAGGAAGCAATAGAAAATCAAGACCCAACATCCAAGAAATTATCGGTTGGACTACTTTACTCCTACTACGTAATAGTGTCTCCTGTCATGTATCTACGTAATATGCCCTTTCCCCGCTTCCTTTTTTAGACACCAGACCCTTTTATTTTCCGTCACAAAAGACAAGGGAGGGGAGTCCTGGAACCAGAAAAGGTAAGTAAAAGGAATGAATGTCAAATGTATAACCTACTCAAGTGTTCCAAAAAACACATAACATGAGACATTGATTGTTTTGGGCCTTCTTCCCTTCTTGGAAATTGGCTTACATGAGAAGAAAGGTGGAAAACCCGAAAGTGAAAATGAAAGGGTGGGGATGGGATGGGATGATAAGGAGGGATTCAATAGGTATTGAACTACACAATGAATCAAAATCTGTCCAACTATCGATGACGTGCTGACATCAAAGGTAACGATATCGATCGTTTTCATGAAAATAAATAGTAAAAAATGAAACCATTTAACAGCATGGCTTTTCCTCACTATATTTCCTCCGAGGGGAGTGATCAGTTTTGTTTTAAGCGATGATTTCTCGGGTTTGGAAATCGCATTTGGAAACGGATTGAAATGAATTTGGGAATACGGCAAAATAGAATAATTCCCACCCACGTAACGGTCTACATTACCTGCTTCAGAATATTGGATTAGAATTGGACGTGGTTTTGTTTTTGAAAAATGGAAAGTCCCATTAAGAACCACTCTACACTGATTGCTTAGCTTTTGCTAAACGATAATAAATAATTCTAAAATTTCAATTTCTCTCCGCTTTTGTCTTTTTTCCTCCATCCATATCCGACTTTATTCCATTTCCTATTGGATCCGAAATCCATTATGGAAAAGTTTTGTTGTCGGCTTTTGTGATTCTTTTGGGGGAAATTCTTTGATATCTCATATTAGAATGGAATATGGAAAGGAAAGGTAAGGGATAATGGAATTGGTATACAGGTATCTGTATACCGTAATCCCTTCAATATCGCACGTTCCATCAATTTTAATTTGGCTTACCTGATCCGTTCCGTCCCGGATGTGAAGGAATTTCAGCTACTACTTATCATGACGTGAAGGTGAAAGAATATAAGAAATGAATTAATAGACTCCATTAGTTTTCACTCCTTCTTTCCAGCTTCCAATTCCAATGTGATCCAATTTTTACCAACACCTTACTGGAATGGGCCATGCATCATCCAATTGTTCTGGCAAAATTGCAGGCGCCTGGCAATTCCTAGAGGATTTATGGTTGGAGTATTTGGCATCACCACCACGTGCAAATCTAATACAATTAAGTAATATTATTGATTCCATTTTCGGCAAACTTTTAAAGATTATATTAAATCCCCTTTCTGGATATTCCCAATGGAGCAAATTGTGGAAGGAGAATGCAATTTCTTTCAAACAGACAAACGGCATGGGCACATCGTCGAAAGGCGAAACGTTAAAAACAAGGTTAAGAAAAACTATTGCCAAACATCTATAATGGATTTAGAACTTGAATGCGGCTAGGTAAATGTAATGTAGCACGTACCGTGTTCCATGCCATTCCATATTCCGTGTACCCTGTGCCCTCAGCGCTTACGAAGAAAATGAACAAATCGATGAAAGTTTTCTTCCTTTCTTTTTGCTTTCACGCTAAATTAGATTGGGGGCTTGTGGCTGATGAGTTGCTGACTGCTACGTGACATTAATAGACATATCCCAACATAACGGTTGGATAAGTGAATTGCTGGATGAAGGTTGACTGCATGCCAGTTCCTATCAAATTATGATTCATGGGGAGTTTCCACTAATGATCCAATTTGGTGCTTATTAAGTTATTGAAAAAAGTATGGAATGCCGATGCCGATGTAATGCGGTATATGATCAAATCGGTAATGTCGGAATAATTGCAACGAACAAGTCAAAAAATGTTTTCAATTAAATTAGAAGGCTTATCAATTTATTAAACGTGAAATTTGGTAACCTTAAAAAAAGACATTATGCCAATCATTAAATAAATTAACCGGACAGTCTATTTACTTTTAAAATTATATGTACTTTGACTTAAAAATAGGAGTACCTATCCTTAAGTAAACTAATCATTACAGTTAATTTATTATCTGACTATGGACATTTGATTATATCTACGAATACTGACACGTACGTAGGCAAGTATTTCTGGTTAATATCTAAAAGAAAAAATGGTACATTTAATCAGGTAATATGAGATAAAATCAGTACTTAGGGTAAATTATGGTTATTACCCTACTTATCTATATCACCACATTTACTTTGAAGATCCTATTATTACCTAGTAAATTATTAAGACAAGGGAAAAAATGGCTAGATCTTAGCCATAACTGACAATGAGAAAATGTTATTACAGTGCAGTGTAGAAATAGATTGGATATATCACAGAAATAAATTTACAGATAACTTTCCAAAGACTTGTGCAATCCTGATTCATGATTATTTTTCTTGCGCTAGTAGCTTAACAGTATAGGCCCCTGGTGGTATTCTTCTTATCTTCCCCTCCCGTGACAACAATCTGATCCTTGAAGTAGTCCTTGATGTCGTCAATAGCTTCTTGACCACTCTCCTTGTGGAACATGAAGAGACCCTGTACTGCCGCCATAGATATGCTAGTGCCAAGTTCCCTGACTTTCTTGACAAAGTCGCATTTCATTTCTGGAGCGGACTCTGGGTAGAATCGAGCAAAGATAGCGGCCAATTGATCATCATTGGGGAAGTCCACCAAGAGCTTCATGTCCACCCTTCCAGGTCGGACCATGGCAGGGTCAAGTCTGTCAATGTAATTGGTGGTCATGAACACGATTCTTCCTTCGGTGGAGGCCACCCCATCAAGTGCATTGAGGAGACCGCCAAAGGTAACGGTGGATGGTGCCAATCCTTCATAAGACAAATTCTGTTCCCTGTGGCTAGCATTAGTATCTTCTCGGCTTTTGAAGGCAGCATCAACATCCTCCAGAAGAATGATGCAATTTTCGGGAGTGGTGTTCATAAGCATATTGAGGTTATCATCAGTAAGGCCCCTGGCGGTCAGGGAGAGGATGCAAATGTCGAAGCCGATATCCCCGGCAATACTCCTAATGAAACTGGACTTTCCGCAGCCTGGAGGCCCGTACAGGAGATATCCCCTTCTGTATGGAATTCCTCTATTCACATACCACTCCTCGGACGCTTTGAAGTCCCTCACATCGACCATTAGCTTTTCCTTCGTATCCTCGGCCAGGATGACAGAGGACAATGGACGACGTCTCTTAGGATGCCCGATCTGATTCCAGCAGCATTGATTCACCCCGTAAATGATAGTTTTCTTCTCATCCTCCTCCGTCCTCACTGGCTTGCATTCCTCCAGAAACTGGTAGATGAGGGCTCTATTGTGACGGTATGAAGTGAACACAATCTTCTCGTATGTCAGGTCTTGGCAGCGTATTTCCGGCATGGATACCCTCTCCAACTGGATCCATTGTCCTTTGTATTGGAAATGCACAAGCACTCCGAATCCCGGAACAGCATCCACTCGCTCGATCGACTTCCCGTACTCATCCGTCTCTGACTCTGCCCTAGCCATGGAGTGAGGCAAATCCTTGAGATTTTTCGCAAACCATACCAGCACCCAGTGATACAGCCGCTCTGTGTGATTATAGTCTAATCTTGGTCCAGACACCTCCACGGAGATCTAAAAGGACAAAAATATCAAATAAAATTCCCGTTAGTCATTTCATTCATTTACAATTTATTTTTCATGGGGGGGGAGGGGGGATTTTTGCATTATTTTATTATTATCCAAACGACAAAATGACAGGCATAAATAAGCTCTATGTAGGCCTGGCATGTAAGAGGACCCATGTATTTCCATTGAAACTCCCACACACCAAAAATACAAACCTAATTAAAGTGGTGGGACTGGGGCCTTCAGTATGTAAAATGCTATTCTTCATTCAACACATCACACATTAATATAAATTTATTTTCAAAAAGCTTCAGCTCAAAGGGCAAATATGAGCTATGTGGCATATTTTATTATTACGCGGAAATGTGCAATATAGATTTATATAGATTGGGAATGAAGTTAATATAGAAAAAGAAAGGGATTTTTTTTGTCAAGGCTCATTTTTTTCATGTTTTTTATCTTACCGTCATAGAATTCCAAAACAGATTTGAGATCCTCTTCCACAAGAGTCGGTACAACACCAGGATGACAGGGATGGAACACAAGAGGGTGAACAAAGTCGGGAAAAGGTAATTTCGGAAGTGCATGCAACTGTCATCGTTGGCTTTTCCGAAGAAGGAATTTTCCCAGGAGGCCCCAGCCCCATCACTACAGCTTCCCGCAGAGTCCTTTAGATGTGAACTCGCCATTTTAATAAAATCTTAGATGGGGAAACCCCGTATTTTTTAGACAACAAGTTTCTGATACTGATAAAAAAAGTTTCCCTAGATGCTTCACGGAGAGATCTGTTGAATTTTTATAGATTAATATTAATATTTCTATATGACAAAGTGGCTTTATAAAAATGCTACTCTCTTTCAGCCAGAGACGCTCTTCCTTCCTACACACTCTCTCAAACAAGTAATTTGCTTGAGGACGGAAAGTGAATTGATGACTGAAGCCGGTACATCACGCTTTTATATAAGGAATCTAACGTTTTCTCTTATGTCGTCGGCAAGCCAAGCGATGAGTCACTTTCAAATGCAAGAAACGTCCCATAAGCCAACGTATATGTAGATCATTGCAGAGTGGATTAGTGCCTATGTTGGTCTGGTTGGTGGCTGAACTACATTTGTGAACATCGGTCGATGTCGAGTCGATATCAAGGTTTCATAGTCTATGAACATGAGCACGGCAACTGCAACAATGACAGAATGGTAAAGAACCTATGTACAGACATTCAACAGCATGAGTATAACTACTTATATCACATCAGTCAAACTCCTATCGTGGTTCTTGGAAAACGGATGGCGATGATGAGAATACGTGTGTGCTCTCTTCTTTGAACAAAGTAACGAATTATGTGCATGTAGCATGTATTAAAATTCCTCACCCATTACTTATTTGGCTCAAGTAGCATGTTATGACGACATGAGTTATCATCATCATTCTGTATCGCTGCTGCTTCCAAACTTCCAACGCTGAAGCTGAAATTTCATTCATCCTCTCCAGGTTTGAGCTGAGTAGGCAGATTTTGCATGGATACATTTTTTGCATGACAAATAAATGCAAACGTTGAGTTTTTAATAAGAGCCATCCTGGACTTTCCATTTCAAATCCGTAATTTGTCATAGTCATATAGTCATCATCATGAATTGTATGATAAGTTAGGATTTTGATTTTGCGTTATCTTGAGGTATATTACTAAACCCACAAATATCCCATATTCCCATTTTGTCCCACCCGCAACTTGTTATAGTCTCAGAGTCCGGATAATTTGGTTTATTGTATCTACATGATAACGAGAAGGTAAATCGATATCTAATTTGGTTCTTTGTTCATTCGTGCCATATGGCTTTAAAGCTTCATCATGTACGCTTTTTATCGTTTTATCATGTCCATTTATAACTTGACCGGTTGGCCCAAGCACTATTATACGTAAAAGTATTATTTATCATGATATATGCCGTCATTTACAGGGCAGTTAGCAGTTGTTGCCATCATATCATTAAATCCAAGTACATTGTTTTTCAGTCTATCTCTATGTCTATGGTCGTTTGTTGAGAGGACCAAAGCTCTTGAAGTCAGTTTCATTTCAATTTCAAAATGGAATTTGTGAAGCCAACATTTGTTATAAAAAATCAATTGAGATGAGATGAGATGATGTCACGATGTTTGTAGACCTAGACATGGTAGGACATGAATGAGAAAAAAACGATTCGACTTTTGTTGCAATGATGATGATAACGATGATGTCACCTTTGCAGGTAGAGGCTTACTTTGGGATAGAGAACTTAAATACAATTTTTCTGACAATTTTTTGGTCTTTCGTGACTGGATTCATCCACCATCCCAGCGAAATAATATTTTCATGAATCTAACTTAAAAAATAGTACGCCCAGCACACGCCCAAAAACTAGCTAGTGCATGGATGTGGCTTGGCTTAACATTTTAGGTAAAACCTAATTGTAGACAGAGGAGCAAGCCAAATTGAAGGTCATCCACATCTTCATCATGCCTCCAGGTTCTATTGCCCTACCACCACCACCACGCAGAGCCGTACATAATTCATTTACGCTTGCCGTTCGCTCATTGTATTGATCTTATTACAAGAACATGGAATATGGAATGTGTTTGCATTATTGAATTTTGGAGTTCCTCCTCCAGCTCCGGTATTCTGAGTCGTTTACTTTACCTCACGTTGAACTAGAATTGTCTACCTATTTTCGTTTAAAAATGAATCGAGTATTACGTGAGTTAGGTTAGTTTGGTGGGGTATGGTGCACTGCGATGTTCATGGGAAATTGCCTTGCTCAAGAGCATTTAAGAGTAAAGCAACAACATTATTAGTGATCGATGCGATGCGACTGAACATTCCTCTACAACATACTTTACCACAACAAGTTTATCTTTTACCTAGTTCAAGGAGGAAATCGTTGTACAAAACGTAAAACACGAAAATATAAAATCATATCAGTTGATATTCCTCACTAAACTCCATTTTAACAGGTCAATGTAGCTGGGTATGTTTATAAAGGTAGTAGTAGTTTCAGACTGGCAGATCGTTTTGTTGTTGTGGTTCGATTTGTAACCGTTTAATGATGCAACGATTCGATTTTGTACAATTGTAATTTCCCTTTTGAGGTTGGTTCCATGCACGCACATTCTACTTTAAATTTTACAAAGGTACTTTTGGGCAATGGAAAAAGAGAACGTTCAAGTTCATGAACTAAAATACTTTAATAAAAGCTAAATAAATGCTATGTAAAGATGTTATACAGATACACATAAAAACCATTGCATATATTAAAAATGTCTAAATACAGAATTGTAGTGGGCGAACTTGACGAGAGAAGTCTTACCAAACACGAATGTATGACTCCTTTTTTAAAAAGACATTCAATTTACCTAACTTATGTTTTACACGGGAAAACATGAATTCGTGTATTGCATGTTTCCAAAATGCTGTAAATGAAGATGGATTGGTTTATTTTCTTTGCATAAAGGTACTATATACAATAATCATATAGCAGTCCAGCAGATCACTTTTTAATTGCTATATTACCAGAGTCTAAGTACGCAGTACGAATGTACAAAGCGTTTACCAAGTCTGTCGGTGCCGACGCATGACTTGAGATTATTCCACACAATGAAAGAAAAAGGAAAAATTCCACATATTCCAGAATATGCTACCTATAAGGATTCTTTAAAAATGTAGATGACTGACAAAAATAGTGATGAAATGTAAATTGAAAAGTTAGTAATTGTAGGCTTGAACCATGATTTTTTACAAAACTTTCTACGCATGAAATTGCAATCTAATTATAAAGCTTTGTGCTACTTTTATGGTATGTTAAGAAATCTCCTTGAGGTTCTCAGATTCCTATTTTTCCTATATTCTGATTTTTTACCACCTTCGCCTCGCATTCGCATTATCAACTCATAAAATCATGACCCGAAGAAGCGATTCCAAAAATTCCTGAAGCATTGTAGGCCAAAATATAATCTGCCGAAGTTGGTAAATCCAGATCCGGCCATGATATTTTAGTTCTGAGAAAATCGCAAGAAAATATTTCTGGCAGCGAGGAAGGAAAGTGGTAATTCATGTTAAAGTTTCTAATTCCATTAATCGCCTAGGATGAAATTTTTTTATCTTACCGGGAAGAAAATACCCTTTCCCTTGAAATTATTCCAATCTTAGGAGGAACTTTTTATGTATATGCTAGGTCAAGTAGATACTCGTCGTAAATCTATTCTGGGCTTCTTTGAATTTTAAGGCATGTCCTGTCCTCGGCCCAGTAAGTGGGTTATCTAAGCAGAAATTACCATTGTCATATAGGAGGAATGATATATCCCTTATAGCCAAAATGGTTGGGCAGTCATGAAGAAATGGGGTGATTATCTAGTCCCAAAAAGGTCCCATTCATGTTCGCTCCGCTCACTTTCTCTTGTATAATGTTCGATTTCTGGTAAACTTTTCTCCGCTTGGCAGTGAGCTCCAGACTCCCGTTGATATGGAATGGGTAGCTTAACTTAACCCTTGGGCTATTTGGTTTGATTGCCCTGATCTTATATTCCTGGCAGCAGTAGTCGGCGACAGTTTGAGGGTAGAATTGAGATTGGTCAAGGAATTCCAAATGAAGACGGATTGAAATTGCGCATTCCAGAACTTAGATAATATTCCTGAAAAGAAAATATTTACCAACCGTGCGTGCATGGTAGGGCAAAATAAGTCACTTTCCGCTGCGTGATTTCCGGTATAAATGCACCATTAAAGATGTAATATCGCGCTGACGTATTTGCTTGAAGCCAGCTCGTAATGAAAAATTCCAAGAAAATTATCTTTTTTAGTCTTAAGATATCATACCTATAGTAAGCTTGAATTAATTAAATATAGCTGATTCATAGTAACGTGTGTGCTAGATGTTGAACTGAAGATATGAATTACTCTTACCTGCTACTGTAAGTAAAATGAATGCTACTATGCTTGTTCCCACTCATCCCTTTTCATTACCTTTTCTTCTGTGGCGTTTTGAGCCAGGAAGACTACTTGAATACTGTTTAAATGATAGTACTCTATCACTCTAGTTTTGAGCTACCTTGATCATCCTTTGATTATGGCTGGCAAAAGAATTTTTGCTCAGTGAACTGTACTTACTGATGTAATGAGTTTTCCCTGGAGTACCAGGACAGGGTCAGGCAAAGGGAAAGTGAATTGGATTTAATCAAAACCTTATCTACACAAGCGGGGTGCGTAGTATGAATACAAATTAAGAGGGGTTATGAACTACGGAGAAGTGCGGAGGTTGTGAGCGTCATTTGTTGACGAGGGAGCATTTTGCCTCGGTTCAATAGCATGCATCCTCTGTAATTTAGCCGTGTAGTATTCCATTATATAATGTAGATTCAAGAAAACTGGAAATTGATATAATCCCCATATTCCCCATGCGCGTAAACATGTAAGGCAAAAATTTCTGGATGTGTAAGTTATCATAATTTCTATTTCAAAACAATCTTTAGAAACGACGATGGATTACAGGTATTTTTTATGTTGTAGTTTAATACGATTTTTATTGCGGTGCGAGTTTGTGTCGAAGGTTTAACAATATATGAACAATTTTTTTATCATAAAGTGGAACTCACTGACCCCTTGAGTATTCCTATAAGATAATTGAATATTAGGTATATCAGATGAGACAATTCCCTCTAAACGCATGTACAAGTACATTGCGGCTTTTGTCCTGACCCACCCCCTCCATTCACTTGAGCCGGAAAGGACGGTTGTCGTTGTTGGGAGGAGGGGGAAGCCTGCTGGCGATTTTGATTTCCATTGTTAGCAAACCCACCACCACCACCTCCGCCATTATTATTATTATTGTAATTCCCCCCGTTATTATTATTATTATTATTATGTCCTCCTTGTTGCTGCCCCTGCTGTGGAGGATCAGTATCATTTGGCCCAAGTCCCCGATACGAATTTCCACCCAAGTCATGGCTCTCACAGTTCTTGGGGAAGCTGGCCCCATTCGCTACATTTCCCATGAAACTATTCCCACAGCCCGTGACGTACATCCCATGGTTGCAGACGTTATTAGTGAGGTTGTAGTTATCCCCCTGCAAATCCACCCGACCATTAGCCACATTCCCATCGAGAATACCGCAGCATGTCCCCTCATTCACTATGATGGACGGGGCTTGGATGTTGATGGAGTTGTAGTGGAGCCTGTTCTTATCCGCCTCAATGTAGATTCCACCTTCTGCATCCGAAATTACACAGCTCTTGATGACGTTTTCTTGTCCTTTCACGACAATTCCCTTGCCCAGTGTCTGGAACACGAGGCCTTCCAAAGAGTTCTCATTCCCCTCGACCAAGACCCCCACTGAGGGTTGCATGATCTTCAAGCTTTTCAGCTTCCACTTGTTCCCCTTTAAGGTGAAGGCAGCGTCGCCCTCGCTAATGATGGTAGAATTAACGTCACCTGTAATGGTGATGGGTCCATCTTTACTGGCCACGAATTCGCCCATGAAGACTGCCGGGGCAAGCTGAATCGTGTCTCCGGGAGAGGCTGAATCCATTGCACTTTGTAGTTCGGCAGGAGATGAGACTTTCTTCAGGGCTCCATGGACCGAGTGGGATAATGAAAGTATGAAGAGAAGGATTCCGTAGGAAGCCATGGGAAGTAATGTAAAGCTCTTCATTTTCTTCTACGAATTTCCGACCTTATTGAATCCTTGTTCTGTTTGGGCACATGACAAAAATAAATTTATGAATGAATCCTTATCCATTTCTGATTTCAATTACCCTTGACCAATTTATCGAAATATGATGGAATATGATGTATGAAATGATCAAATGATGTATTGAAATTTGTAATAACTTTTGTTACCCAGAAATCCACAAGGCTTTAGAGAACAAAATTTCCAAGAAAAAGAACCTTCCTTTGATGCTGGAAGAGGTGTTCATGTAGCAGACATCGAATGTCTTTCCAAGTTGATGGCAAAATTTGAATTGATTTACTTCCAAAGCCAGCCAACCCTTTTTGTATACATATATGCATAAATAACCTTGCTTGTTTTTCTGGAAAAATTGTGCAAAAACCTGAATTGAGATTTCAAAGGAGACATGTTTTTGATCTGCAAATGCCTTTTTCCGCAGATTTGTCTTGTCGTGACTTGTACAAATTGCGAATTAAATAAGCATAACATAAATATTATGATGATGGGATTGTGATGTGAATGCTTTGGGCTTTGTCAAGGACAGCCTGATAATGTTTCTACTATTATCATGCATGGGCTGTGATAATCCATCTTTTGTCGACTCATCTTCATGCAGTCAGTCACGGAAGAAGATTGTTAGTTATCTTTATGCGTTATATTAAGGAAACAAATGACATGGTGGCCCAAAAGAATGTCCGCTTACAACAATATCCATTAACTATTTAGGTACATAGAGATAATTAAATGTAGATTTACGAGTTCTTCCATTTCCATTCTTTAACAGGTATGTAATTCAATTTGCAGTCGTTTTATGAGCTGTTTATGTTTATATTCATGTACCTATGCAATGATGATAAAACTGGATAATGGTTATGAAAGAAACAGGCTAGCCTACTCTGGCTTGTGATAACAATCCGAGCTATTTTCACCTACTTCGTTTTAATCTGGAATATTTGCATGGAACAGGATAGACTTGGTTTAATTGTCGTGAACAACAGAATTCCTTACAATTATCATATCATTAAAGTTGATGTGGATATTCCGGTGAGGTTCGTCTAATCGTAAGTACTGTATATTGCCAAGTGAAATGAAATGCTTGTCAAAATGAAGATAGTAAAGTTCTCATGCTAACTTCCAACTTGAAAGATTTGTGGCTACTGGTTCCAAACAAGTTTTATTTATAGCACTAATCGTAACATACATCGCCTTGAATGCGAAGAAAACTTTTAAATGCTTGAATGGTAAAGGCCATTTAAAATTTTGCCAGTAACTCCCATAGCTATTCTTGCATTATTCCCCGTGCAATCTGTCTGCACAGAAGAATATGTGGCACATGGATTGGATGGAATATTTAAGATTCCAAAAAATACTTTTAGAACAAAGTGCTTGGGGGCACCTTCTGGCTCAAAACTTCTTCCGCGTAATCAAATTCAGATATGATAAAATAAATACGGCCATTTCTACCGGACGTGAATATGACATGCTATAAACGTATGGGTGAATGGGAGTATTTTCTCTCCTTACGAGATCAGTATTTATGCTGAACTGGTGACACTCGTGAGCTGTTGGCGAAAGGACAGAGCTCCCTGAATTACACGCATAAAATTATATTGCTGTCAGCCAAATTAAAATTTGGCAGCAGGCCGGGAACGATTTTGGTAGGTATAAATAAGCTCGTCTTCTTGAGAGTAGTTCTTCCTTGGAGAAAAGCGCTTACATATTTTTCTCAGAGTGCCACTACTTACGCTAAATGCCTTATATGTCAGATAAATTCTAATTAAAGATCTACCAGACTGAAACCCTTCATTAGAATTTAGAAGGGGGCTAGTATAATAATAAATCAGCATTATCATGATACCTACTTAACCTTTTAGTGGATGCAGTTCTACCCACTATCTTGACGGTTTCGTTTGATTTACTTTTGGCTTTAAGACATCTTATATAAAAAAAAGGAGGTAATAATAATATGATGAGTTAGTTTCATTTTATTTTAGGGAAGCCAAAGCAGCGGAAATAGGAACAGGTAACGCATTTTCGTTCTCCCTGACTTCGTCTTGTACTTAAATATTATGCAAGTTCACAACTGGTCATAAATTTGAGAGTTTAAGCAATTTCTCGATCCTCATTTCATTTCCTTTCATCTTAAACTAGACTTTGAAAAAGGGGGTCCATAAAAGTGCAAAGTTGAGAGAAAGCAATTTGGATTTCCTGTCATCTTAAACGGGGGAAGTCCACAACATAAGCCAAGGGAAAGCTCGTTTTCCGCAGGTTCCCCTGTCTTATTATTTTTTTAAGAATATGTAGATGAGTTAAACTAAAAATGCTAAAAAAATAGAAATGGTATCACGAGAAAACGTACTCGCATTTAATACAAAACCCGTTTCTAGTTATGACTTCCTTCCGGTGTCCCAGTAATAAGATAACAATGCAATGTAATATATCTTCAACCATGTAGCTAATGTGATGGAATAGAAAGCGTAGAATCGCAAACGTTCATAAATTTTACTCTCGAGACTTGGGATTGAGATCCTGTGTCCGTACGGATGTGATTTCATCTAGGTATTCCATCGCTTCGTTTTCGTTTCACTTTCACCATGTGTTAGCTTACATAACGTGTAATATGACAGGCCAATCTAAAATATCTCGTGTGCATTAATCCCACTTCCACGTTCGCTAGTACGTATCCCCACGTTTTGCTAGTCAATCTGAATCTAGTTCAGCGGTTTTACATACTTTCCCCATTTGTGGTAATGGCGGTGCATTGCATTGCTGCTTTCTCCTGAATCCATTTTGAGCTTCGTTTTTTTACATCAGTGAATCATTGCTGGAATCTGTGCCACCAAAATGCATGCTCGTGTAGACGTGTGTCTACTTATTTCTTTAAGCCTGCCTCATGTTGATGTAAACAAATATATATTACGAATCATAATTTATTATTATGATTATTGCACTGACCTCCGTCATAGCTGAAATTTTATATTATGGGGAATCTTTATTGCTGATTTGAGATTTCAATCTTTCAGTACCTAAATTTGGCAGTCAAATAAAATTTCACGTATGCATGCATTCATATTCATATATGTTCATCCCCAAACCATAATTTGAAATTGCAATGTTGGATAGTGAGAAATCAAAGGGTTGACTTTACAACCCTAACCATTAGTATAGATCTGTGCTGCCTATCGTAAGTTTGCAAGTATATACAGTGAACCTTGAGGAGGACGTCCTCAGAATGGCAGAATTCTTAATATTAAATATGGAAACACAAGATACCATTGGAAAAGTAATATCAATATAGCGATCTATTATTAGAATCAAAACGGAAATACCAAAAATGACTCTTGAAAGAAAGCAGAATATTATATAGTTTTGCAATAGAAAGGCTGTGCATTGTTCGAAAATATTATTACTTTTACAAACGGATCCTATCTAGGTAATAAATGTCTTTGATTTTGACTAATATGATGGTTTCTTCTTTCTTTGAAATATATACCTAAGTGTAATACGATTCCCAAATGATATCTGATTCATCTCGTTCCTTCTACATTTACATTTGACATTTGCCCGGACAGATTTCAATATTATTTTTCAGCATACTCCCCAACCCAGTAGTAAGCGTTTTTTCTTATTATATGAAATAAGATTTTGGAAAGGATCCCCTTTGCTTTGGAGAAATTTCCAAAATGGTGTTAGTACTAAATTAATTTAATTCGTAAACGCATATTTCTATATTTTAATTCAATGCACCTACTTTATCTATTATATTTGTAACGCCAATATATGTTTGGGTTCCAACTTGACAATAAATCAGTATTATTATTATTTGTATATTGAAATGTAAAGAACATGTACTGGGGATCCTGACGGTTTTGGCTTTGGTCTCAAATGCGTTATGTTTCATAAATACTTTAACCTCCGCACTGGAACTGAATCCAAATAATGTGTTTGAAAGGGATCGAAGATCGAATGGATGCTACTAACAAGTAACAATACCAATTAAAGAGAAAGGAAATGGAGAAGCCGTAGAAGTGGAAATGGAACTGTCCGCTATTTTATGTCTAGCATATCATATCACGCATCTGCAAACTGTCTAGAAGATAGTCCACAATAAGGAAATCGAATTTCACTTTCACTTCCCCATTTCCTTCCCATGTTAAAAAACTGACAAAGACAAAATCTTCCCTTGTGATGTATATCTATCAAACTAGAGAGAAGCATTCAGTCAGGTGTACTTATCTTCAAGAAAATGTTGACGGATGTGCGTCAACCACGAGACAACTATTTATATTGTTAAATAGATAAATTAATTGAATTTGCAAAATTCAAGGAATTCAAGGAACGAGATTCTGTTACTAATGATAAAACACCATGATTTTAATGAATAGGTATATGGATAACATTTCAAACGAATATGCCTACCTAGGGCCCCACCTATATGGATTCATTTCCTTTTCGTCTCATTACGCCACAATGATCCTTGTGAGTGTGAGGGCATTCATTAGCATCCATTATCGCATCACTTTGCCATTATAATCGGACTACCTAAGTATATGGTTTCCCACACAAAAGGATTCCTTCCACTTCATAAGCGTATTAAGGGGGAAAGGATGAAATGAGCTGAGGCAGAGACCACGAGAACACTAAAGAGAATTTTTAAGCGTTATCGACTCTTCCTGCCGCTAACCATAGTACTTCTTTCACTACTATCTATTAACAACTGCCGTTTTAACTAACTAGATTCTACCTCATAATCATAACCCTGAACAGAGGCGGTCGCAAACTTTACGAAGGGTCCCAGATAAGTTTATCCTTTTGGTGCATGTTCCCAATTTGGCCGTGAAAATTAAATACAATACAATATTATTTCAATGTGCTTTTCAAGAGTTTCCAAACGATTAAAACTTAGGGATTGTTTAATTATCTTGATATCCTTGTATTATGGGAAAGTATGGATATTAGTAGGTAGGTAAGTTAATACTGGGAATTTTACAAAAAAAAAACATTGATAGTGATTTTGGAAACACCAAAAACACATTTATCTTATTTTATTATGTTCCCTGCATATTTTAAATATATAGTAATAACGAGGAAAATGGTCTAAGCTTGCTCTCCTCATTGGGCGGGCTCATTAATTTTGCTTACGTTCTGTGGTTTGAAGTTAGGTAATAGTAAAAACCTTCTGAGTTTACTGCTCGTATTGGTAAAATAAGGCAGGGTTTTTAGTAATTGGGAAGTTTCTTCGACCACGGACATATGAAGGTACTTTAATGGTTGAAACAGACAAATCTAATAAATATGACCCACACGTGTAATGCTTTGGTTTGATATGATTTATCGACTTCACACGTTCCCCCGAATGCTCCTTCCAAGAATAATTTGCACCAATTTACCAAGGTGAGTAGGAGGACGTGACTTTCAATGTTCGAAGAAAATTTATTTTTGTGGAATCTAATGAAAAGCACTCTCCTTTCTTTACAATTCAATGAGCTTGATGTCCATCACTCGACCCGACCCATTCGTCGGTTTCCTTAACGCCTCTGATGTTGATGCTCTTGCTGTCTAGAAAGATAAGCGAAATATATGTGATGTGATGTAACTGCAACCACATTTTGAAACCATCAGGGAAAGATTACATATATATACTGGTCTGCCTCAACCCAAAGTATAAAATCATGTTTCCCGATCGATTGCAAAACGACAACCGATCTGTTCCTCTAAAATGATATATTATTTGAGAAAGGAAATGAAAAAAGAGTGGCAGAACAAAAAATATATCAAAATTCATGTCAATATTCCAAAAGGTAGACATAGTCATATTACTCTTCTGAAACAGCAGTCCTGAAAGCTTCAAACTTTTTTTTTAAGAATTTGCATTCAGGGGAAGCGAGAGGTGTCGGGTCGGAACGAGAGTAAAAGTAGAATGAAAAGTGCACAAGGATAGTGATACTGAAATAAATGGATTTATAACAAAGTTTTAAGGCGGTTCCTTCACACTTTCACCAAAGTTTTTATAAACTTTTTCGAGTGAGGGGAGGCTGGCCATCATCATAACATTATACTTTGGGAACAAATAGTTATCCCGATTGTGTATTAGCGGTCCTGTCTCTAATACTAAAATTCACGCCCCATCATTTTCCATTCTACTCGTGAAATTTTTGAAGATAATGCATTCCTTCGAAAATTGTAAATATTCAGCGTTTCGTTTTTGAAGTTGAAATATAACCTGTCGTTGGTCTAAAGTAAAGTTTTTGTTATGTGGGCCCATTCCCATTGTCATTTGTTATCTCCACCCCCAACTCTCTTATTAGAAAATTAGTACGAAAGAAAGAGAAAGCATAAATGAGGTGACTAACGAATATGAAACATATCAGCCCTTTTGTTCTCCTGTTCAATTTACTCTACATTTATCTGTATTCAGCCTCCCGCTTTCTGTTGCCAATCGGGAAGTCGCGAATGTACGAAACCTTTGTCATGTAATCAAACAAGTACTATAAAAGGAGTGAAAGCGCATGGCAAAGTACAATAGAAGTCGTCGCTGTATATTTATATTCCATGGATGGGGAGAAGCCAGGAAATTGCAAATGTTGTCCTTTGTTTGACAGTGATCCTCCAACGCATTCACAGAGTCTGTTGACTTTACATCGAATTTCTCTCCATCTTTCTGTGTCCTCGCTTCCAAAATTGGCATTGCCCAAACAGAATATGTATGAAATGGTTATGACCAGCTTCAATTTGTCGTATTGGTACTCTAGGATAATGAAGTCTGCCTTTCCTTCGAAAGTAGTGTATTGTGCTAGAACAGGATTCAATTCATTTGAATCCACTAAAGAAATCAATGCCATTAGTAAGACCATCACCATCAGCCCCGTTGATCTCGTTTCACTCTTTGCTTAAAGTAAAGATTTATTCATAGCAGCCAGTTTCGCTGATGCGATGGAGCAAATGTCATCACAATATTATACAATATTCGTAGAATAAAAAAGCGTATACATATACATAGAGCAGCTTCACTGGTGAGTTGAGTTCCAAAGAAATATCATTATTTCAATAGAAATACATTCCAATCATATCATTTTCCTTCCCGAAAAAATACTATTTATAAATTACACTACGTATGTAAAGTTAGATTATTGGGCATTCTCTCCTAATTGCATTATTACATTAGTATTCATTCTAAATTAATATAGTACTCACAGGAGGAGCAGAAATTGCTGTTACTTGTATATACGATCTTGCTTCCACCCCTGTACGATTCCCAAAATGACAGAGAACAGAAATTTAGATGGCGAGAGGTACAAAGTACTTATTTTTTAGTAGTCTATTTTGCAGTTGGGTATTATGGATTAAAGCCAATTGTAATTGCAGAAAGCACCATCACGTAGTAATTATTTCTTTGAATATAATAGAGGCAGAAATGACTCAGAACTTATATAATTTTACAATATGGGCTATGTATATTTGGTTTTTCCGATTTTAAATACTTTAGCGTAATGTAATAGAATGGATTTTATATACTTGTTCTTTGTAGATATCTTTTGAGTTAGTAATTTTTATATCGATTATTTTCTCTCCTGTACTTATCTATGTAGGATCCATGAAAGTGGCACTTCGTTTCTTTAACCTAGGTGCCACGGAAGGAGCAATACTCAAAACAAACGGTTAGGTATATAGCAAAATTTCTGAGAAATGGAGGAAAGTGGCAGACCGGCCTTTCAGGGATTTAGCACCATTCCATGTAGGTATTTACATAATGCTGATGCGCTGATGCTGATTCTTGTCAAAATTTATCTTCTTACCATCACCATCATGACATGCGTGACAACTTTCACTCATTGTCAGCCCCATGACATTGATTCTTCTTGGATTGTTGAGTGTTCAGCGGAGACGCTTCACTAGCGGAGGGAGATTCTTCATCAGAAGCAATCTTACAACGTGCTACTTCTGTATTGCGGGCTAGAACAGAACGGTTCCGCTCAAGAATGGCCTTCCTCTTACTGTCATTTATCGTGTTTCTGGAAACGGTGGATGGATTATTTCGATTTTGGGGGCCTTTCTTCTTCCGGTTGAAGAACCCATACACGAGTGGATTCACCGAGCTGTTGGATATGCACCTGAAATGGTCGCATAAGATGTTTATGAATAATGAATTAAATTACATAATTATGAATTCATTTGAAGTCAGAACCTTAGTGTGACTATAAAGGGTACTGATTACAGGAAGATTAGATAAGATATTTTACATGATAAATAGGGCCTCCTGGATGTATGGATTTAGATGCTCCGCCGACTCGCGGTCCACAATGTGCCTGTATTGAAGGAGATAAGGGATATTGTAATTGTGTTAAGTATGGGGCATGGTACATTATTCATATTTTTATAGACTCTAATCTGACTCTGACATTGATACTGATTGCGAGATGACATAAATCTCTGGTATCCCGGTGGAGGGCACGTTGTATAGCCGAGCCGTACTAATGACTTCCGTGGAGAAAGTTAAAGCTGATACATTATTCATTGGATTACTGGATTGTATCATCGAGAGTGCTACGTACCTAAGTAGTTCTACTTGAACCAGTTTGTAGTCAAATTGCTGAAACTTATATTAATCATAAGCACTCCGTCTGACTCCGAAAGTGATGACCCGATACATATTACAGGTGTGAAATATTGGAAGGTGTAGCACAAGCGTCAAAATATTTAGGCACATGCTATGTCATATCATTTACAAATATCTACTATATCGTCATACCATACTATTAAGACCCAATATGAGATCAAATACCTTTCATACCATGAAATGTTAGCGTTGGCTTTGACATGTGTTGAAGGAAATGATATCATTGACAATTGACAGAAAACGAAAAGTGCTTTCTGTTTCCTTTGGAGAAAAGACACAACTCGTTATATTCCACATTGACGGGAAAAAGAGGAACTGGTGTAAGGAAAAGTAATTTTCGTACCGGAAAGTGGAAACCCTTTCTCTGACAAAAGTGATGCACTTCAGTTCATCATTACATCCTACCCTTAAAACAAAGTAGTTCAATGTATATAGTATATATGTATGTCTGAGTGCTTTAAGTATATCTTCATTAGTACTAGTCTTAGCAGTCGTACCCAAATATAGATTTCTGGTAGCTTTCCACTACTTCCCTGTCAATTACAGTTCTGGTAAAACTATTCAATAGAGTGCAAATACATTCCCGTAATAATCCTGTAAGACATTACTAAAACAGTTAAGAAAGTATAATTACGTGTAGCGGCTTTCACTCGTGGAAGGATAAAGCAAATAATATCTGACACGCTAAAAGGAAAGCAACAATTTTTTTTCTGTATAAAAATGACTTTCTCCCTCTGGGCTGTGTGAGTCCTTCAAGGGTTTCCTCTTAATAAAAACCTTTCTATTTTTTTGGGCTTTTCTGTACAGAACTGGGCTGGATGGGGATCGGATATTGCCATTGCTGCGTGACTATGCTTTTGCAGTAGATTATTTTTCCTGTCTTCTTGGCAGAGCTTCGGGGAAAATGAAGCGCAAGAAGAAATAACAATTATACAGCCGGTCCCAACATAATTGTTCTGCACATAAAAGTTGGACAGTAACTTAATTAGCTACAGTGATGGATCACCGACCGCTTGTCAAGGGTATAGATATAACTTGTGTGACCGCTTGTAAATATATCTATTAATGCTCCTCCTTTCACGATATTGTATCAATTTGGTCCATGTTTGGAGTACAAAAAATATTATTATTGTATTCCTTACAGTTCGTCATAACAGATAAATTCGCAGCATTGTATTCTTCCTAAATTAATAGATACCCTTATTGTTATTAATCGTTAGTTGCTTTCACCTCATTGTAATTTTCCATGCCTTGACTAATAGATTTATCATTATTATGCAGCAAACAAAAAACTGCCCCGACCAGAATTAATGGAACTACATATACAAAGCATTGACACGAGTCACGAGTTCAAATAAAATTATATTGGGACTGACTGCGTGTGCCATTTAGTCGTCAAATTAGTAATTTGGAATTTCCTACAAAACACACTTCATTTCATTGGCTGGAATAGATAGCTACCTCCGGTAACTGTCAATTATACACCCACCTTATATAAGTCCTAAACCTTTTGGTTTAGCTCAGTTCAGCCGTAATTAAATGATATTGTCATTCATGTGTGTATTGCGAACTGCCTCCTATCGTATGCTACCGTTTTTCATATAACTTCAGGATTAAATTCTCATTTTATGCAATATGCCTATCCATTACTAATATATATTGAGTATTATACTCTCAAATCAAAATGATGGGTTTCATTTCATGCTGACTAGCTTTTATGTGAAAGTAATAAGCAAATTATGATATACCCATTAACTCTTGACATCACACTATCACATTCAACCACACAAAGGTTATGTGATCAGTGCAGACGCAGACATTCACTTTTTTTCGCAATAAAATGGAACGCATAGTTATAATGTGACTACCTACTTTCACTCAAGTTCACATGATGGGTTTGGATACATTGTATAGGTAGCTTGTACTTTGTGTGTATGACTAGCTTTTCATCTGCTACTTTCACATGTGCCAGTCAATGGCACTCAGTTCAATATTCAGTCCACGTTCAAGTTAATCTTGCTGCTCCCAGAGAGCAGGAAACTGACTCAATTACTTCACTTGGGTCGGAATCATGTATTAGGTAGTCCTTTTTTTTGGTAATTCGCAGTCTCCGTTATAATCCCGCTAGTTCACTCATTCACGGTCAAATATAGAATACATTTTTGCCAAAAGATGCCATCATGAATTATGAATGAAGCATGTATAGCAAGTATAAAAATGGATGATTCCTTTTAAAAGAATATTTTAAGAAAATTTCCATGCAGCGCCCTACATCCTGGAACTAGTATCTCCGTAGTATATGGGTCATGCGTGGATTACTGGAATTATGTGCATTGAAATTATTTCCTGGGATAATAAGCGTCTTGGAGAACTTCTTTCCTAACTAATTCTAAGTATATTAGATATTTAATCCCGGCAATCTTTCAGTATCACACATCATATACCTATTCGTATCAGCAGAAGATGGATGGAAAGTAAACCACGGCACAATGTGTGTGGCTTCAGCTCAATTAAGTAAGCAACGTAGCAATGTAATGAATAATATATTAATCTTAAACATACCAAATGGATATAACGACATAGGGCGTCCAGCAAAATACGAATACCATTACAATGACGAAAGATAGCTTCAACGTTTTGATCTTTGCTCGGTCCATGACGGATGCCCCACTACGGCGTAGGAAACGGGAGCTGTTTTCTGCAAGGAAAAATAAATAAATTGATCTTTAGCGTAATTAAATTTAAGTATATTTTATTACAGCGCTTCATATCTTAACTGTTTTATTGGATGAAGTTAAGCAATTAGGTATACTACATAGAATTATGATCATATAGCCAATCCGTTCTAGTTCCAATAGGGGGCCCTATACTTCAATGGAGTTGGTACTGGGAGAAAGTGAGAAGTTGGTGTAAATCTCAAAATCTATCGACGGCATACTTACTTGTATGAACTGATTGTGAGAAGGGCATGGGGGAATTGTGCGAATAGAAAGTAGGAAAACATGGACGATTGACGAACATGCCGAGAACTAGCATCTGCGAATGAGTTCAATACATTGTGGTAGTAGATTTTGGAAAGACGCTGAGCGGCCATGGCCATCTAAAATCTCTCTAGTAGTCCCGAGTCAAGAGCAATATTGTCAAAACGGAAATATATAGTACCAATTGACCTGCGAACCTAATAAATCCTTTGTAGTACCGCACACAAAAAGTGTAATGGACTACTTTCCCGGATGAATGCATCTGACTTTGGTGGCTAAAAATAGCTCTTATCGAAGTACCTATACTCCTGTAGCGTACTTACAGATATTATAATCAAACAGGCAGAACTGGTGTCCAGTCCAGAACACAATAATGTTAACAACTTTTCTTTTATTAAACTGGAACTGGGTTTTTTATATGCTTTAGCACCGATGCTATATAACGAAGATGGCTGGAATAACGATATTTCTATATTGCGATTGTTATGCTGACCATGCAGTCTGTGAGTTCATTACTTTCACATCCTGTGGGGTGCAGATTGGAGGTTTATTTACTCATTCGCGATCAGTGAAAGTGCAATAGAAAGTTGCATATAGTATAGGAAGGAGTTGTTAATATCATGCGGGTTCAATTTATTGATAACAAAATAGATTGAGAAGGAGAATATTACTTTTAACTTAGGCATGTTATAAAATGTTCCGTCTACCGTGATTTAAACCATATTATAAGCTATTCTCTATTCTCTGATATTTCTTATAAAAGAGATAATAAAACTGAAAAAAAGTCGATCAAATCCAAGGATGATACAGTTGATCAATATGATTGAATCTGTTTTTAAAGATTTATTTTATTTGATGTAAAGTAAAAAGTAACCAAAGTAAATGAGTATGGTCCTCATTCAAACCACATGAATCTGTTTCCTTTTTGGGATTCCAATAATAAACGGAAGGACAATATTTCAGCAGTTTATCACATTTCAAGTGATATTTTGGAATCTAGGTATTTCTATTTGTATGGAGAATGATTAGATACACGTTTTCAGACAGTAAAACTTTTAAAGAAAATTAAAATGTTACAAAGAAGTATAAAGTAAAATCTCATTTTCCTTACCATCATCTGAGCCATCCGCTTCACGTGCCAACTTAATCACGATGTTGCCATACGAGAAGATAATAACCAAGATTGGAAGGAAGTACATAAAGGACATGGAGATCGCCGTGTTAATAGCTTCCGCTAGAACACTGGACAAAATACTGTTGCATTGACGGAACGCAGGGAACTCTGGATGGCTCTGCACTTGGAAGACGATGCACTACAAGGAGAGAAACATTTCATTACAATCTTCTTGGAAGAAGAAAGATTAAAGAAAATACGCTCATTCGTTTCTTTTATATCGCCAGTGAATAGAAGTTGACAGCATATGAGAACCTACTTCAAAGAGAAAGTTACAAAGAAAGCAAATGCAAACAGTTTGTAAGGAACTCTCCGTCACGCTGGAATTATGTTACTTTTTTGTGAGTTGTGAAATGTAGCATTTTTTAAATGGCATGTTCATACAAAGCAGCAAAAGTGAATAAGGATTTAAGAAGCTTGAGCTAATCGTTAGTTACTGAGGATGAGATTAAATCCAAAAACAAAACCCTGCATATGAAATATATGAATGATACTGCAGAAGTTTCAGTATGCTGAAATGATGTAATAAAAATATAACAAATGTCTAATCATCTTAATGCTTAGAACAGCAGCAGCATTTCGTTAAAAACTATTAAACCAGTTCCGTAAAAAAATGAATGAAAACGATAGTAGAATAACTAGTAAATAAAACAATAATCAAACTAAAAGCAACGCTGTTACATATATTATGATGTGGGAAAAGTTTTAAAACATTTTGATGCAAAACTGTCACTTCCCTTCCCTTGAAATGGCGTAATGTAGGTATACAAGCAAAATTCGCATCTATTTAAGTTTTGTTTGACATGACAGATATTGTCATAAAAGTATGCCTATTACATAACTTGTACGTAACCCCCTAAACTGTTTATCGCATGCCTAATACAGACCGACGTATATGTAACTGATTTTCAGAATCATGTCAAAACTTTTTTGATTTTCCTCCCTCATGGACCTCTGGAAGTTGTACAGAGTTGTTAACAATTGACAGTAACCTATTTCTTCTTTTCCCTTTGCAATTTGGAATAGACAGAACTTTTGACATTTGCAAATAAACTTGAAAGTGACTTTGCAGCGAAATCATTGATTCCCGTCGTTTCCAGAGATGGTTTGTTGGCTGACTAGGATTTGAAACAAAACTATGTTTGCAAGTTTGTTATTCTGTAACAGGGTTGTTATTCTGGAAAGAGAAGTAGGTATTCAACCAATAATAGTTTCAATGACTTTGTTCGTCCACTTCCATGCACACCTGTCCGTTTGTTTGCTCCCTCTCGAGAGAACTCATCTCTTTTCCCATTTTTGACCGGAAGTCTGTGGGATACTAGGAAAAGGTATATATTCTATCTCATGTCAGTTTCTAACTGACATGAGATAAGGGGGTTGGTTTAGGTCGTTGTCTAAAGTCGAGATCATTCTAACTTTTTTTTGCCAATTTTGAATTTCTCAAGAGACCTACTAACTAATTGGGTAGTGCTAGTCACGTAATAAGATGCTTGAGCTACTTTTTTCGCATCAATTAGGTGCGACTGAATTGATTTGATCCGAAAAGGATCCGGAACCTGAATATATTGTCTATCCAGAAATGAAAAAGGGATAAAAAGCAAGCCTCAAGCAATCCCATTAACCATCCATCGACCTCGGACATAGAAGCATTTATTTTCTACCTGACTATTCAGATCTCCCTACTTTAGAAATTACTGCAAGTTTTGGCCGACCTGGATTTGCTGAACCTGAAGAAAGACGGGCTTAGGAGCAAACCAGTGAACAGGCATCCGTAAAAAGCTAAACAAAAACTTTCAGAAATTATTTCAGACAATCTGTCACGTATGAGGAAAGCAAGATGTTTGCTGCTATATGCTGTGAATTTTGAAAAAGTTTAAGTATTGCTGGTATGAAATGATGGAGACTGGATGACTGCAGGCAATTTACTACTTTACTTTGTTCAAAGGTAAGTAAATTGCATGCGGGTATCAGGTGCCCTAAATTAATGAAACTAAATCATGTCCGTGCCGCTCCATTTAAGAATAACGTCATGGAAAGTAATTCGCCTCTTCACATGCTTCATAAAGTACACACATTTCATGTTTCGTATTATGCATTTATAAAAAAAAACTTTCTTTTTGCTCTGACATGCTCCAAGAGTGTTCAAATACATAGATACTGCAGACAATGAAACCGTTCTTGCTATGCCTTTTGACTGTCTCTGGAAAATGAGTGAAGAAAGTAGTTGAAAATTGAAGTGATTTGGCAACGTTGTCTTTGGCAAATGGACTCGTTCAGCCACTCCACTTACAACGCAGAGTTTGTATTTGCAAATTTTCCCCTTGATTTAATGAAACTTATGTAATGTCAGATGAAAGCATTTTTTAAAGTAAAAGCCTTGCTTTCATTTTCCAGAACGTTAAGCAAAGCGGATTTTTAAAATGCTAAACATTTAGTAACAACAACTGCTATTAGATAGATGAGAAATTTTAATAGAAAAATACGATTTATTGTTTATATTTATGTACATCCTTTTTGCGCATTCCATTTCATAAATGTGCTGCTATTTAGAATGGTCATTTAGCTCCGCGTTCATAAATTGCACATGCACATAAACATTCGGGTATCGGGAAAGTAAGCTCAATTTGTATAAGACAACAAAAGCAATAATAATAAATAAGACGAAAACAATTATTGCTTTCACTCAAGCGAAAAAAATTACAGACTATTTGTCAAACTTTATACTTATATTGCGGATATTTACGAGTTCCCATTATAGTCATACTACTACTACCAACTAAATTGTCTTAGAATTAGTTCGCTTCATTTAACTTAATCTCCACTTAAAGCCTCCGCTGCTTCATTGCGATTCACTAACTATATGTACTGTGAAATATTATGTTTGTTGGAGTACCTGTGGAGCGGCACAAGCTGCTGCCGTGGTCCATGCCACTATGAGCATTATCTTGACTCTCCTGGATGCGTCCACAACCCGAAGTGGGAACACTACCGCGTAGAAACGATCTAAACTCAGGCAAATCAGCATGAGGGAACTCAGGTACAGACCGAATGCGCGAAGGAACTGGATGAGTTTGCCTTTAAAAAAGGAAGAAGAAATATATTAAACATCTTATATTATAAAATATTCCCTAAATGTAGTAATATATCAATTATTTAAAAATAAACCATATTCACTAAATGCTAAAAACAAAATTTGGAGAGAAAGTACTAGGTAGATATATATGATATATATGATATATATTTAGCATAATGCATGAAAACTAATCTCAATTCACCACTCGCTTTCTCAAACCCATTGGGAGTCGGGATCGGTGAAATATTGAATAATGTTTAAATATTAAAGTGCAGTCTGCTTTGACTCTTCATTCGGATCGGATCTTATCCACTCTTGTTCTCATAATCCTAGACCCAGCTATATTTGTTTTGAGCAAATGCTAAGAAAATCGATTCGTTAAGATGTTTTCCAATCTCTCCAATGCTGAAAATTCGGTTGATTTGTTTGATGAAACTTCTTCAATATTTAAAAATAAGTACCAAAATAAGTATTACCTTAAAGTAAAACGCGAGCTATAGGTTTAGAAGCGGAAGCAAGTCCTTTTCTCTCAAAAATATACGTGGAGGCTGAGTAGGTACATCCGTAATGAAATAAGATTCCTTTTCGCCATTCGATTGAATAAATATTTACATACTTTGTATGTTACGTTATCTGCATGCTTTATCAAGTGTAATATGAAACGGTATATTTAGAAAAACAAATTGCAAAATGGAAAATGTCTAAAGGTTATTGATTTAGCCGAGCTACTCATCAACTCAACTTCAAAAAGTAGAAAAAATATTGTAAGGGATATATTAAGGATGATGAGAATACTTTCGCTATCTCAGAGTGAGGCACAGTGAAGAGTTCAGAGCCATTGTTTTTGAGAATTTGTTATGCTTGTCATTAGTAAACCAGAAAGAGATTTGGGAGATGGACAAACTTTCGATCTACATTGATGAGTGAATATACTCACTCACAAATTGTTTGTGAGTCACAAGCGGAACACGGTAATATAGACAGAATTCTCGAGCAGAAATTGAAAAATGTCAGAAACATCTCTCTATCTATTACGTATGATAAACCAGCTTTCACCAATTTCTCTGTTTCCAGAAATGTTTTTCTAATTTCCTGTTTGGTATAGAAGAAAGAAATGGATTGCTGCTGTGGACCTTAATTTCGTTAGTCTCCCACTTGCTTACTTCGACCAATGAGCTAAATTCCAACATTATCCCATTTTTGTGATTTACTCTATCAACAGAAAGTACATGTGTGTACTTACTATTATATGTGTTCTTGACTTATGATCATTTTCGTTAATGTGATGTGTCACTTACAACGGCATGAATGAATGTATGGCATGTCCTGTCCTACTACGTATGTTATTCTTGTCAAAGGAATATTTTGAATTTTTAAGGTTGGTTAGGCTTCGACCTGGAGGGAAGAGTTGTGGATGGTTTCGGTTTATTACATGGCACGGCTCAAAAAACATTTTGTCAACTTTCCATACTCATGTCATATAATGGCATTAAGCTACTATATATAGTAATATCTATTATATTATTATTATTACATATTTCTATATTCTAAATGTTTCGTTATATATCCCATTTTGTTCATTACAAAATGAAGCAATAATAATGAAATAAAGGGGAATACGGTTTTGTAAAAGGACCCTCTGCCAGTAGTGAAAATTTTAACTTTGGCTCATTAGCACCAACTATGTACCAAGTTATAGAATGGAGTATTTGGGCAATGTTATATAAGCATAATGGTTGCCTTCATTTGTAGAAAGTAGTAGGTATTGCTGGTTTCGAAGTTCCAGTAATTTACGAGACATTTCCTGAAATTATGCTGATAATGAACCCTCCCAAAAGTTTCCATTCGTCTGAGGGAGAGAAAATCGGCGGCTGATGAAGAGGGAGCAGTAATTCTACTTTTTAGGAGACTGTCAACTACACTCCCGCCCCACCCCGGGTAAGAACGCATATCCCACTCACTTTCCTTTTAAAGTGGAATTAACGCGGAAATGAACAATTTATTGGAAATTCCCCTTTTCAGGTAAAAACTGCTTCGTATTCATATTCTATAAGCTCGATTCATAAAATGAAAGACAATGGCAATACAATTGGGTTGAAATTGCCTGCAATAAAATGAGAAAATATGAATTCATTCCTAATGTTCAGTCGTGCTAATGAATTTCATTAACAATCCACACAAGTGGAAATATTGCTGATATTACCACACATCCTTATCATGTTGTACATTTATGTATCTACCTTTTACTTTGATAGATGTAGGCAACTGTGTACATTTCATAAAGAGATTTGTCTTTTTCTACAGATTCAATGTTTCCCAGTTGGCAACTAATCGTTTGAAATGGTCCAGGAAGTCACTTGAAACTTCTCAAGTGTATCAATCCACTTCAATCAAAATGGTATAAAGCCTTTTTGGTACCCTGGCACTAATCCTAACAAGCTCAACACAGATCAAAAGATATAGTACATTTCATTTCAAGAACTTGAACTTTCTCTTGTCTCTTGAGACCATAAATCAATGTCATCCAAAGCAAATCTTTTTAAATGTCGCTTCCGATCAAAATAGAGCAAAAGTACGATGGCTTGTTGTATACGAGACGACATTGAACTAGACTGATTTAATACAAACTGCAACCTTTCATCATGTCATCATCCTACTAATTGTAAGTTAATTGTGCCAGAGATTATTCAAACAAGCTATGTATGTTATTGTTTCAACACCACCAAAAATCGGAGGGAGTCGATAAATAATCGGAAACTTGCACTTTTAAAATTGGTACGTTAAGTATTAGGTCGATCAAACCACTTTGCAAGGTCGAATTGTGCCCTTTCGGAAGGAAATCAGAGACGTGATGCCAATCAGTGACTCCCTATCTACCTCCTATTTAGCCATCTAAATCTCTATTTTCACTGACATGTTGACGTGCAGAAAATAGAACAGAAGATGGCGAATCTGCCATTCGGACGTGAGGAGGCGAGCATTTCAAGTTGTTTCGCCAACTCAGACGGCTCTTGGAACGGGGCTTAAATTTCCTCAAGCAACAGTGTCTTAAGTACATAGCCCACAATCTTTGAAAACAACTGAGTTGTTCCAATCCAAGCCCAAGTATAATGCTGATACGCAAAGAAGTAGCTGCAACAGGGAAGAAATTCTTTAAAAAGCTGGTTTTGTGGTTGTTAAATCCTTTTGCTTTTCCAGCAGATTTACTTCTTGTTGATTTGGCTTATCAGAATAGAAATTTTATATATTGCTCGATGTTCCGCATCAATAATATGCTTGGGCATACATGGACTGATGTAAGTCTTTCTAAATCCATCTTTCCTCTTCACCACCATTTTCTTCGATATCATTCATGTTGGCCATGGCATGGGGGAAAGTACCTTAAGTAAGCATAAGAGTAAGGTATACATTCGAAAATGTAATCTAATCAGAATCACAATTGCATAAAACTTTTTGCAGGGCTTTCTCCATAACTTGAGTGATATATTTTTTTGATCGGGGGACTATTATAATAATAGGCTATCTACAAATACTTTTTTGAAGGAGGCACCTACGCCCACAAAAATGTCTCTTTGAGCCAATATGCTTTCACTTGAAACTTTGCTTTTTTCTGCTTCTGGCAGTATTGTAGTTGTAGCATTTCCACAAGTTTATTCTCACAAAGGGACTTGAGCTCGGGTCCAGAAGGCGAAGGTCCAGCAACATAAGTACCTACATTTTTGTACTACCGGGATTGGTTTGGCAACTTAAGCATATTTACCTACTTCCCTATTTCAGAATATGTAGAAGGAAACGGGATAACCATTTCATTTCAAGTAAGTATAGTAAAACCCAAGCAAGTTTATTCTCCACATATGCAACAAAACAATACTTCCGAGCACGTTTTGCTTCAGGTCTTTTGAAATATCCTTAAAAAAATCAGCCAGGTACTTTTTAAGTTCTGAAAACTGATTCAATTTAGTAGTTTACAAGCAGCTCATGTAAAGAACGCCTCCAATTCGGAACTCATGCATAAATTCGGATCAGACGCTCACTGATCACTGACGCAGGCGGCAGAAAAATTGTAATAAAATATCCCAGGCCCTATTACTGTGTACTTTAACATTCGGAAATTCCACTTTGGGAAACGGATGTATAAGTATTAATACTAAATTTATACTTTAGATTCTTTCGGATAAATTCTCTGAATACAACGAGAAGGCTTAAAATAACTGGGTAAATAATCCTCTGCAATCATGTATGTAAATAAATTCTACTTACACATAGCCTCCCCCGCATACCACCCAATTGAGATCCTCCAACACACCTCAACTGCTGCGACCATAAACACCACGACAATGTCGGCAATGCACAAGTGGAGCAACAATCTGTTCATTGCTGTTGATCTCTTCCTCAGCCTTCGCCACACATAAACGAATTCAATCAGATTCCCCACAGCGGCCACAATAAACACAATCGAATAGGCATAGATTATTGGCCACTGATAAGGTGAAACTTTTGTGAATACATCGGGGAGTATTGAGGGATCCCTTCCACCCCCACTTTTTACAACGGGAATAATATTTTGATTTCCATCAAGATGTGGGGACTCCCTTTCATTAGGAGGATCTTCATTGTTCCCAGCGTAGAACGGCACTTCAACATAGGTCACGTTATCATAACTTACTTCAATGTTCTCCGCGGAGTAGATCGAAGCATTGTGCGAATCAAAGATTAAAAATGCCATTTTGATTTCCTATGTATGATTGATTACTTTCTCGAACTACTTAATTTGATTTGATGATAAGACACAAGAAAATTGGCCGATAGAGATCACGAATCAAGCTGGCATACTAAAAAAAATATATTATGAATCTTCTTGGAGGGAAAATAATATCTCAATATATTTGATTGAGCACATTTTTTTGCAATTTATAATAATTGCTATTTACTTAAAATAGTCATAATATAGCTATTTTGCGCTGTATTGTCACTGTAAAAATTAAATTGTGCTTTATTTTATGCAGAAAAAATTGGCATTTTTGGAACTCCTCCTCACTCAGAATCAGACCGTTATAAATTTTGCGAACATAGGAACATGACTTCATTGATGACTACCTTGGCTTAGGCCCGACTGTGCACTTTCACCACCAGACGGATACTGATGCTGGTAGGGAGGTTGGAGCGGAGTGAAAGCCTTTTCTTGCTCTTACGCCTGGGATGGGATGGGATGGGAATGGAAGTGAGGAGAAATCCCGCATTCATGCTGGAGGAGGTGAACCACAGCAAGCAGACCCGAATCATTTTTCCTTCTCTAACGGCAGGGTTTCCTTAGTTGGAGAAGGAGAATGCAATTCCCCATGTACTTTTATGGAAGGCCTGGTTGGTTTCCCTTTGGTTTAGTTTGGAACATACTTGTACCAATATCAATGTGCCTTTATTACCCATATTAAATGCATGCTACGGCTACCCCTTTAAAAGGTGTCGTCATTATTGCTTTCCCCTTCCGTAGAAATGGGAATACCGCAAACTGAGCAACCCAACCCAGGCAGATTTAAATGGGAGGAAAAGGGCAAAAGGGTTGACAACGTGCCTAAATAAATAGCATGGGTATGGTTATGTAAGTACCTTAGTGAACCACTAATAGTGGTATACCAGCATATTATTAGTCCATGTTGATATGATATGATATCTATGATACCTTTGAAATTCTGTGCAAACCTTGGAAAACGGATATTCCCAGAATTCATTTCTTTTTAATCATTATCATTGTACATTCACATCCATAGTCCATCCACGAACATAGGTAAATATATGACATATGGATCTGTCCTTTTTAATATAGACGAATTTTGAATTTACATTTCAAACAGAATGACGCATTCACAGCTTGCGATCAGCGTGGGTTACTTTTTCATAAAAACAGTTGGAGGGACGGAATCCTGCTGACTGATTACTCTCAAATTTATCTAATGTTTACAGAAAAAGTGGATAGTGGATATATTTATACTTGGCTCATCTTATGAAATGACAATTAGCTCCGTAATATGTAATGATGTCCTAGTCCAGAACACAAAGGACCTAAATTTTCCGTTTCAGATTGTACAACATACTTGCAGTGATACTAAGGTTGCTATTGTTAGTCTGTATAGTCTGCAATAGTCTGCATGCTTTCAATCTCGCAATCCGTGAGTCACGGACCATGACTCGTCTCGAGATTTAAGTGCTCATTTGGGGAAGCCAAGTCAGTTAATTTTTGCTAATGATGATAATATTGATAATTATCAAGGTTCTACATAGGCATAACCATGCCAGAAGTTTTCGAAAGATTGTAAAAGATTCCACTAGCATAGATTTCCTGAAAATACTGTATTAGATTATTTTGTCTCATGAACAGAGAAACCAAATGCCAACTGTCTACCCTAAAAAAATCATTTAATAAATCTTATGGACAAATCAACCGGGTGGAAAACCGAGGATGAATGAATGGGTTGTTTGTTCCAAAAAGCGTGTCGTCGCCCTTCGTTTTCTTGTCTGTTGTGCTGAAATGAAACCGAGACATGATCATGATCATCCATCATTTTTTGGCTACGTTTCCTCCTCAAATAATTTTACATTAAGGTAATCTAAATTAATTCATACATATAATAGAAAATAAGTTTGTCATATCACTTGATACACAGTTTGCAACAAAAATAAAGTCAACCTTTTAACTTCAGTTTTCAGTTTTGCATTTAATGCAATTGAGATTGAGATACTGTTAGATGCTGATTTTATCATGGGGCCATCCTGGCAAAATTCCATCTATCCAACAGATTCTTCCACCTATCCATCCACAATTGAAAATTCACGGATTCTTTCGGGTCTTTGATAATACAAGAACCAACCCATGCTTTAACAAAGGAGAGTTATTATGAGATCGTGAAATGGATGCTGTGAGTTTTATTTAGCTTTTCCTTGTGAAGGTTAGCGTTTGCTGTGAAATGAAGTGAACTGTTTAACATACAATGCAAGCCCAGAGGACGCTATTGTATGGATCTAACCGAGAATGTTGAATTCTTGAAAGGTTTGCAGTTGATTGCATTACTTTTGAGAGTATCTACATTTCGTACTGATATTCATTTCAATCAAGCTGGGAATGATGTTGGCAGTTGAAGCCCTACAAATCATGATATAATATTAGTCTGAAAGAATTTACATAATACTTAACTTCCCATTCTAAAAATCCAAAAAATGCTGGGTTTGTTGTGCAGAATTTCAAAATTTTAAATAATGTTCTCATTCTGCTATTCAATATATAATAATCCTTTTATTACAATCACAAAATATAGGTAGAATCACGCAATATATGTTTCCTTGTATAACATCATCATCATCAAATTGAGTACAGACAGATAAATAATTAATATGGTATAGATTCTAAGATAATTTAAATGAATACCTAGTTATATGTACTTATTTCTAATTTCTAATATTAATGCTCTGTTTTAAGTCTCCCCAATGTTAGACTGCTGCAATGATGATATATACAATGTCGATGTCATGCAAAACATTGGAACACAATTATAGTCAGGTCAGGGATCCAGAGAAATAATGTTCTATTCTATATAAATTCCTCATACATGCATGCTGAGGGCATGTAACAAAAACCAAATGTCAGTCGCTATCATACTAAAACTTTAATTATTATGGGTTGTAGATCCTGCTTTATAAAAGTCACCATTTATTTTCCACTAAAAATATTTCCACGTTTCAAATTGTAGCTCAAGCAAACATTTCACTTCGATGACTTGTGGCGTGACTTGAAATCACGCATGAAATATAAACACACTTAAATATTTTAGTATTGGTAGGTACATTAATAAATAAACATTTGCCAAAAAATAAGACATCATATTTGAAGTAAAAACAACAACAGATTTTCCTTCGCTTTCTTAATTGTACTGGCATATTATGTATGTACATAGGAACATTTTAAAGCATTTAGTAACTGCTCGTTGATTAATTTTCGCTTTCGTATCTAAAATTACAATGCATGAGCAAACATATTGAGATTTTTAACATTTTTACAATTTTAGTTTCTCTTGTTTTATGTAATGTAACATAATGGACCAGATTATTTGTAACGAAAAGATGCAATGGACATTTGTGCTCCATCATATAAAGTACAATTTTTTGAAACAGTTAACTGTATGATTAAACGCAGGCGTCGGGTGGACAGGCGGCGCGCTGAGAAAATCGGATTCTTGATTTTTGAGGGCATCGACAAGAACTATAATTTCTCAGGAGCACCCCATCAGTTCGCTGTTCTGGTTCTTTGTAAGTCTCTCGATTCTGCTCCTTCCGGTTCCTACACTGATTAAAACCGTAGACACAAGGATTCGTCATGCTATTTGCGACAGCCTGATAAAAATAACAACAAATAACCAATTATATATAAGTAGACAATAATTATCAATGTCAATCAATATTAAACATTTTAAACTGGTAGACAAACCATGATAAACAACGCATCTTGAATGTTTCCATCTAACTCTGTTGCCGATTTTTCGTCGATGAGGTACCTGTTCACAAAGCAAATATATAATTATTGTCAGTTTATTATTTTCAACTCTCTCTATAGATATGTTATTTAATGATTATAGCATTTCAATATCACTTCGCGAAATAAACTTCGTGAAGTATCTTGACCAACTATCTTCGATCTTGACTGACAATGAGCTGCGTGAAAGTCGAAGCCAACTTGCAGTTAATTAATTACCAACCTAATATGGTCTAAATCATGGCATCTAAACTCTCATGGTTCACTCATCGTCAGTTATCTTATTATCCACATTGACTCCACATAGGTGGTATAATACCACTGGTATTAACAAACGTTCCAGCATGGTTTAGGGAAACAGCAACGGGGGAAATGTTTTGGAGAACATGCAAACTTATTTCATTTTCGGAAATTCCCTAATGTTTGACCTGTCACAAGTGTCAATATTATGTCATATTCGTACACGTTAAATCAATTCGACATTTGAAGGCTTTGACTGCTTCAGAAAAATAAAAAAAGTTTGTTCGCTGCAGTCATGTGCTATACTCCTTAAATCCTTAAATATTTAACATTTGAAGATGTATGAGTGGCACTTGGTCCCAAATATGACATTGACAAGTTCCAACTGCATTTTTAATGTAATCTCCCTTATACATAATATCGATAATGTTCAAATGGAAAATGGAATGACATGTTTATGTCATGTCACGAATTAACACATTCAGTGACTATACACATCATTCGTGGTCATTTTCTCACTATTGAATTACGACTCTAAATTCATATCGTGACGAGTGAACGTGAAGGAAGAATTATGATTGATTAATGACCTATCTAACTAAAATATTAACTATTGACCCAGCCCTGTTTAGTGACAGGTCAGCTTTTCAAATTCAGGTATTCACAGGTAAATTAAAATTACTAAAAGTCTCTTCGTCCCTTCGCAAACCCACATTCAACTCAATTTGCTCAAGTATGCAATGGGCAAAGTGAAAGTGCTTCGGCTTTCCGAAGGAGAACAAAGTGAAAGCATAGCGGTATGTTTTCAAAGCTCTTGAGCTGATCAGATACTTTCACCAGGAAACTGAACTTGGTGAAAGTAGAGGGTGCCACACTCTCCTTAGCAAAGCGACGTGTTTGGATCACCGTTTAGCATGCACATACACACACCTTTAACACCTTTATACAACACGCTCATGCATTTGAAATATCTGCACGTAATTCTCCCATCATGCATTTTTGCAAACCGACAGCCTTCGAATTTTCTATAATATTTGGAGTGAATTTCCTTTGTCAGCCTGAACTTTCATTCCTCCTTTTCAATGTTTCGTAATAATACATGTTATTTGAGGATATAGAAACACAACTCCTCAATAACATTCCAAGGGCATAATATTTCGATTTTTTAAATGATTTTTTGTGCTCGCTCACCAAGTAGATATTAAGATATAAGGTGTCCAACAGAAAACAAAGACGAGGACAATCACAAAAGTCAATTTTAAAGTTCTCAGTTTGGCTCGTTGAAATATTGGCATTCCATTCCTTCTCAGAAATGAGGCTCCCCCATTACTCCCTACGAAAGATATAAAAATACATTTTATTTACATAACATCATTATCATAACGAAGGGTACTTATATTATTATCGTTATGCAAGTAAATATTTTGCATTACTCTTTAAGTAAGTGTTAGCGCAGATCAAATTGATATTGAATTATAGCTTACGATTTTCTCCAATATGGCCTGCGATTTTGATAATGATCATGCCATAAGAGAAAATGATCACTCCCAGCGGGATAAAATACATCATGGACATGGACAACCAGGAGTTGACCCTTTCCAGTTTGGGCTGCCAAAGGGTGGAGCATTGATGAAAAATGGGGAAGTATGGATGGGTCTCCTCTCGAAAGACTATACTCTGCATAAAGTAAAATGTTTGATAATGTTACAAAAGCAAATCCAATTTTCAAAGAATTGACTTATTAAAAGCGTTTCCTTAAGACTTTCAAATATTAGACAGTCATGACTCATAAGAGTAGTATCTTAGTATTGATAAAACTTATTTGTTCATCCTTTCATACTCTATTTCCTCTGAAGGAGGAAATATCTTAAAGTTCTAATAATAAAAGGAGGCTAATAGCGCAGTTCATTCACTAGACAGGGGCTTTCTCCCTTCTCATTCATCTTCAGGTTCATATCTTTTGTTTGCGAATTTTATTCACATGTCGATTTCTTCCCGGTTTCGTTTCACCTTCTTCCTTGGAAGTAGAGCCCCACAGGTGCACCTAGTAAAAGTAGTGAAACCCATCTTCCATCTTCTTTTCTTGTATTATTCATATAGGTAATTATCTGCCGCGTGTAGTACACTCCCAACAGTAGTCTTAGCAAATGCGGAGAAAGGGATTAAACTTGCTGGACGACTAAAAGGATATTAGACAGAAACGGAAAAGCGAAATGGAAGGTGATTACTTCTCTAATACATATTAGACTGCATGACTTTAAATATGAGTAAAAAGAAGATGTCTTTATCTGTATCTATCTCCATAATCCAGAAGAACCTCACGCCTTTTTTGTTTATGTTTTGTTTGATCATACGGTCCCCATAGGGAATCAATC